>APFE031363612.1:0-31633 GCA_000404065.3 Pinus taeda
CGAGGCTAAGTGGTTTGATGTTGCCTTGGAGTTTACCTTTTTCAGCCTGAGGTGAAATTTCAAGCGCTAACAATTTCATAATAGGTTCTAGCTACAACTCTTGTTATGTTTTTCTTGTTGATGAATGGTTAATGAATGCATGAGCTAATAGATTTTATTGCAGCTATTATGAATGGACATTAGACCTTCTTTACGATTCTTAGATAAGTATCAGACACTTGTGTTTAAATATTCATTCATGACATGTATATTATATGTCCTCAACATGTTTGATGAAATGACTATCATGGTTAGGCCTAGCTAGTTCAAGTTCTTGATCAAATTTTGTATGAATAACTTTTTCCTTATGTATTTTATCATTCTTTAAAGTCTCACTAAGTTTTGGGAAGTGGTTTGGAGGCTAACCTTAAATGGTGGCCTAGAATGTGGGACCGCTACCTCTGAACTAGGAAATTTTGGTTGCAACCACATGGATGCAGTCTTGTGCATGCAGTTGGAGGCTTCCAACCACATAGAGGGCTTGTTGTGGGTGCAGTTTGGGACCCAGGTTAGAGAAAAGGGTGTCCAACTCAGGTTTTGGCCACCTGGGGTGGTTACTCAACCTCTGAGTGACTTGTAGCCCCCATAGAATGTTATGAGATCTCAGTTTGTCTTTTGTGGTCATCTCCAATTCCTTAATGGAATATAGGAGGTTGGGTCATGTCATAGTAACTCTTCCTGTCATGTTTACGTAGCATCTCGATTAAACTAGGTAGATATGGGAGGGTTGGTTATCGATTGGTATCAGAGCACCCAGTTTCAACACTTGGACTGGATGGGCAGAATGTTTTTGTCATGCATGCATGTCAATTGTGATTATTATATATATATAATATATTATATATATAATATATATATATATATATATATATATATATATAATATATATATATATATATATATATATATATATATATATATATATATAGTGCTAATCTAGAATAATCTTGCAGACGAGATAGCCTCCCCTCAAATTCACTGAGGTATGTTTATCATGGTTATGTTTGGTTTATTTGACATGGTAAGCTTGCAAGAAGTAAAGGATCAAAGATGAAAATAAAAATTGTGGAATACAGTTCACGCGATCCTCCCGACATATCAAATGAACAACATGGTAATGAGTACTCCTATGACATAGTAGACACATTAAGAAGTTTGAAAGAAAAGATCAAGAGTTTTAAGGTAGATAATGAAAAAATCATTCATTCACAGGAAAGACTTTCTAGGAAATAGGAGAAACAGGCAAAGGTTAATGCATTCATTCTTCAGAGTCTATCATATTGCAGAGACATGGATTGTGAAAATCCTAAAAACCATAATTCTATTGCAATAACTGATATTATTTCTCCTAAATATTAATTAATTAACAATTTATCTGTGTTGTACCAACTACAACCATCCTCCAAATTTTTTCCTTAGCTTCGTTTTGGAGCCTCCCTACCAACCATCCTTAGCAGCGTGTCTTGCACTGCTGAGTTACTTATGCTTTCAGTTGAGTTTCTTTGGCATAATAGCTTGTGTTCGCTAACTTGTTTGCCTTTCACCCGAAGGATGACCTCCCATGACTTGGTCTCAAATTGGTTCTTGCGTTGAATTTGAAAACTTCATAGCACTGGAGGGCAACCATCCTTGCTCTCTAGAATTGCGTAGTGCATCCTGGTAGCCAGCACTGCTATCCAGAATTGCATAGAGTAGGCGGGCTACCTTACCCAAGAAAATTGCGTAGAGCAGCCTATCACCGGGCTTGCTCTCAAAATTTGCACATCTGTGGCTGGAAGCCCTGGCTTGAGTCAATAAGTTGTGCAAATCTTGAGGGGCAGCCAAAGCCACTCAGCCCATAAACTATGTAGAATTCATCCCAAGGCTTGATGACTGTTGGGTGTGCTCATAGGTTGACAATTTCCCTCTAGGACTGTGAAATATTGCCTTGCATGCATGGGCAATTTTTCTCGAAAAAGAAAAAAGAAAAAAATATCCCTAGATTTTAGGGATCCATTTTTAGCAATTGGGTGTTACGTGAAAAATCTGTTTTAGAACCCTTTTTCCAAGTGTTGCTTTTTCCTAGAATTGCGACATGCACGTCCTAAGCCTCAATCTTGTCAAAAATATTTATTCAACGCCTTAGAGCCCATTCTTCACTTTCGATCTTGGAGCTTTGGCATTCCCAATGCATGTAGGAATTTTCAGCACACTCACCACAACTTTTTTTGGGTAAGTCCGTTTTTCATGTCTTTTGCTACTTTTTTGTTGTTTTTAACATTTTGGTTTGTGTGAATGATATTTTCTTGATTTTATTGAACACTTTTTGTCATTTAAACGCATGTTAACTTGTAGAAGCATTGTTTCGAGTTTGGCATTGCATTTCCTTATTGGCGCATGCATGACATTGTTTCTGCACTAATGGTTATCGTTGCGGCGACTTGCTTCACACACTTCACTGTTTCCCCTTTTTTGAATCCTGCACTTAATGCAATCGCATGCATGATCATTCACTCATGTCTACACCATCTTTGCACATGCATTTAATCCTTACTATTTTCAGTCGCTAGTCGGCAAGTCTGAGCTACCTTGGCCAGGACCTTGCCTTGCCTGGCTTGCATTACGCATTTCTGGGATGGAAGGCCTTTCCTTGCTCCCAGGAATTGCATAGAGCCTGCTTCACACTGGCCTCCTAGGATGTTTTCTGTGCAATTTTGAGAGGTAGTGCCCTAGTTGGCCTCGGGGATTGCACAGTATAATTTCTCAGGTTGCAGTCATGCTTATCGAAACTGTGCATTGCGTAATTCCAGTCCTCAGTAGGCTAAGATGGATTGTGCTTTGTGTAGTTTCAACAATCAGTCATCTCACTGGTAGCCTAGACTGTGTTCTACACAGTTCCAGTAGTTAGTCTCCCAGCCTCTGCAAAAGAAATCTGCACAATTTTCCCAGTTAGTCAATCAGCTGTGTTGCATGTCAGTCCTCAAGTTGCTTTTGGTTTTTAACTAACAATTTTTTTGTCATGAGTATTGCTATATCTCCAGGTATCGTGGGTGTTCATCAGTCTCTCAGTGGTATAGGTACAATGGCTTCCAAGAGAGCAGCGTCAAAGGACACCATTGAGAGCACAACCAGGGATGTGGTCGAGCAAGTGTCTATGAGCTTGCCCATCTATGAAGATACTAAGTTGTCCATAGACAAGGAGATAAATATCACATGGCAGGACATCAATAAAACCTTTTCAGACACCTTTGAGGAGAATCTGGAGGACCACAAAGTCTATGTCAACATACACAAGTTCGGATTGTACCAGGTTGCATGTAGGTATCCCACATTTCCATGCACGGACATGATCCATTGGATTGTCTCAGATACTGATCCAAAGACAATGGTACTAAGTAGTGTTAGTGGAACATAACTTGCTACCTTCAGGGTAGAGAACTTTCAGGAGATGTATCACTTGTTGCAGCCGGTGAACAAAATAGATGCACTCTTCACTAATCCCAGCAACATTGCGAACTCAAAAGACATCTTGAGGAGTTGAGTGAGAGAGCCTTCTAAGTTCAAGACCACACCCAACCAGGTATACAAGACAAAGACACTACGGGAGGCTTATTAGTTCTTTGTCATCTTCACATGTCGCTTGTATGGCCAGGAGACTACATAAACATTCTCGTAGAGTTGGGTGATTGTGTTGGATCAAATGGCGAACGAAGGAAGACCTTTCAATTGGTCCGACATGTTGGCTCTCTAGCTGAAGGGGAAAGTAACAAATACCTGACATTTGCCCAAGGGTCAATAAGAAAAGTTATTCATGTTTGCCTATATGCTTGATGCAATCTATGCCCATCAACAGTTCCCTGGCTTAGGTTGGGCATGGACACCTTCAGAAACCTCTATGCACATCTATTGCAGGTTGTTCTCTTAGTGCAACATCTGTGGAGTTATATTACAACTATCAGACCATTTCGTCACCCCAGTGTACAAGATGATATTTGAGTAGGATTCACTTTGCATGTCACATGCAACGATGGAGGCATTGGTTGACATAGCATATTGGTATGCCTCACCCCTTGGTACCTTCGTCGGGATGTACAACATAGAGAAGGTTCTACATGTGTTACCAAAGTTTGCCATGGACAAGTTGGTCATGCAAGAGGTTGCATACCACATCTCGACAGGGTTGCCATCAAGATTGCACAGTAATAAGAAGGCACCTTGGCCCGCTCTTCCTTTACGGATCAAGTTGTATGAGATCCAGAGTCTCAAGCATGCTGAGGTCAAGATGGAGGAATTCAAGAGATTCACCTTTGGCACCAGAAGTTTCAATCCGTATGGCCTGCATTGCTTAGTGAAGGACCACTGTGCAAGAGCGTATCATCCTCAGATCTATGGGGCATGTCATTGGCCTCAGGAAGACCCATGGAGATATTGCTACAACTCCTCAAGGCTCAATGAACCAATCAGAGTGTCTATAGAAGGGTTAGCAGTGCACAAGGAAGCAACGCTTGATAGGGAAACAACATAAACAATGGTAGAGGGAAACAAACCTGCTCATGACAAAGGCAAGAGGAAGGTTTTCGACATCATAGAGGTAGAGCAAAGTTGCAAGTTCAAGGTAGATCCACTTGTAATGAGAGTAGATTTGGAGATTGAAGCAAAGAAGCAACAACGCAAAAGAAGGATTGTGCAAAGACAGAGGGAGAAACAGAAGCTGGAGGAGGCAAATAAGAAGTTGCAAGAGGTGAAACAACAACTAAGAGAATAACAAGAGCTACACAAAAAGGAGAAGGAAGCGCAACAAGAACATGAACAACAAGAAGCACAATGTGTACACATTGATGAAACTATGCAAATACAGGTTATTGAATCAAAAGAACTGGCAGATAACAAACAAGATGAGTGGTCATAGGAGCAGGACTTTGTTCAGGAGATTGAGCAGATGTTAGAGCAGATGGACACATATTTGGTTGAGCCAGAGCAGGATCAGGATATAGATCTCATGCCCAAAGGCCCAGAGGTCACTCCACCAACTTCACCAGATCCAAGAGTAGATCAAGCATTAGGGGAATTTTCAGGCCTAAAATGGGCCTCCTCAAGACATTATAAAATAATAGTGGAAATAATAAAATAAGATTAGATTACATCATCAAATTTTAGATGGAAAAATGAAAAAAACTATTTTTCAACTCGTATTGTCAACTTATCTCCCTAAGGTTTTACTCAATTTTCGGGTGGAAATACTAGTTGGATGCAAAATTTCATTTCTTATCCAAGGAGTACCCATGTTGCATACTTTCGATGGACCTTGCTACATGAATAAATACATGAAAAACATGATTTCAATCACTTTTTTTCATGCATTTCTGATTTTTCATGTAGCAGGGTCCATCAAAAGTATGCAACATGGGTACTCCTTGGATGAGGAATTAATTTTTCCATCCAACAAGCATTCCCACTTGAACTTTGAGTAAAACCTTAGGGAGATAAGTTGAAAATAAAAGTTGAAAATTTAGATTTATTATTCTATTATTTTTTAATCTTTTTACTTTTTTACTCCAAAAATGGTGAATTATTCCTCATGGCTAACATCATCATATTGAATCCTATTGGTTCTTCTAAAGTTTATTTTAGTTGTAAACTTTTCTTAGGAGGCCCATTTTAGACCTGAAAACTCCCATAATGTCCCAAGTGATCAAAGGAGACACTAAAATCCTTGGGGACAATCTGGAAGCAAATGTGCCCAACTTATCCTTTCACGAGTTACAACACAGAGTTGCGCAGTTTCACAAAGTGCCCACTTTGGATGTCCATGCATATCTTGCACATTTTCGAGAAGGAGTGATCGTGTCTAATGTGCACAGACATCCAGTTGCATTGGCTGATGCTACAAAGGCATATGCCGAAGCCACTAGCTCAAGTGTGAGATTCTCGATAGCTTAGAACAAGCGCATGGCTAAGGAATTGCAAGCAACCAAGAAGAGAGAAGAGCAAACTACAACATCGGCCATAGTAGAGTAGAGGAAAGTGATACTTGATGAAGTATCATCCCTCGAGATAGTCACAAGGAAGCTGTACTTCAGGTTATTAACCCTACATAAGTCAGTTGTCCATCTTAATGGTTGGCAGTAGCACTATGCTAGGAGAGCACACATCTTGACAGACATACACACTACTATTGATCACATGTAGATATATGTAGGTTTTAACCCCGTACAGAAATTACCTGCATATGAATTCTAAAAGAACAGAAAATAAACAATGCAAGAGCATAACACATAAAAGACATATACACAGAGATTTTCCCTTGGATCCCAAAACCGGGACTACCAGATTGATTTTTCATTATGTTCCTTTCAATGTTACAATACATATATTTACATGCCAAAGCATCCAATACCATGGACCAAAAACCATCGCGCCCAAAACCATGTGCGAAAACCATGCACAAAACCATAGGTAGGTTCACCCCACCTAATATAGGGTCCAGAATTTTTTTCCTCAGGGCGTTGCCCACCCCCCCCAAAACCCCCTGTGACCCCTCCCCATTGCACAATCGACGCAATGAAGAGGGGGCTCCGTCCCCCCTCTAACGCCCCGGTTAACTACATGGGATAGTCATGGAAAGAATATAACACAACCCAACAATATGGACGATGAGGTACAAGGGAGCCCCATTTTACTTGCCAAAGATGATGAAGCCAAAGGTAGTGGAGTTGAAGGCATGCATCCAGAGCCAGATCCAGAACTATGAGGAACTCCTACAACTCATCACCAACTTATAGGCTTCACATGCATGAGTGTTCAGGAGCATGGATGTCATTGTGTGCAAACATGTGATCCCATCCATTAGCACACTCACTGAAGAAAAAGAAAAGAACCAAGTCTGGATGGAGTTAGACATGTACTTTGAGTAGTTGATGTTCATAGCCACCAACAAAAATTT
Source organism: Pinus taeda (assembly GCA_000404065.3). Taxonomy (NCBI): domain Eukaryota; kingdom Viridiplantae; phylum Streptophyta; class Pinopsida; order Pinales; family Pinaceae; genus Pinus; species Pinus taeda. The sequence continues at coordinate 6,962 of APFE031363612.1, forward strand.
GCAGATGAGCATAGACACTATGCACTAGTATGTTTCTAGTCCGGCTACACTCAAGGCCGTGATGTGCATGCTATATGACGAGTTGGAAAGAGGTGCCAAATTAGTGTACCCAGATTCTACGAAGGCAAGAGTTTGATTTCAAAAGGATGTCACCACAAAATACTCAAAAACCATAGCAGACTACTAAGCTTGGCATTATCTCGCCACCAACGATCACTAAGAGGATGTCGATGAGTTAGACTTCCCACAGTTGTCTGAGTCTTAGTGATGTCATTTATATATTAATCAAGCCTATTTTGTCTCACATGGGTACATGTTCAGAATGTATTGTAAACATGTTGTAAAGTGAAAGACCAAGTGTCAATAGTAGAATGTAAACAATCATGTGTAAGTTGAAGAGTCATGAGGGTAATTGAAGAGTCACAAAGGGGAATGTCAAGGGTCACCCCACCCTTTACTATATATAGAACCTCATAACTCATTGTAGGGTATTTTGGGATCCAAGCTTATGATAGGTATAACTTAGAGAAATCTTGGAGTGTATTGTAATGAGCTTTGGCTTCTCCACAGTGCAGGGTGAGTACATCTCTTTGGAGGAGCAGGTGGTAGTGACTGTAATGTTCCACTATTGGGGCTAGTGGTTGTCATCATTGTATGTATGATTGGATCTTTCACTCTTTCAATATAACAAAGCCAACACGTTTCATGCATGTATTGTTATTGTATTTTGACTATTTTGGTTACTCTAAAAATGTATGTAGTTGTAACTGACACATGCATGTATGGACTATTCTGTATATGTTTGTATGAATCATATCAAAGCGTGTTGTTGGTTTAACTCATCACTTTGGATTGTCGACTATTTGGATTTCCATCTTGTAATTTCTTCCAGCTTGTGTGTTCCCTTTCAAGTTATGTAATATTATAGGCTTTTAAGGGGCACACTCTTCTCCCTTTCTGTTTGTTAGACCCTTTCCATGCATCTTCCCTGACTTGCGGCAAGGTCACACCCTTGCTTCCAAAAAAGAAATCCTACTTACCTCTGCACCCAATCGCAGTGAAGGCGATAATGTACTACACACTACTAGGACTTCTACTCCAAATGGTTTGAGGTCTAGTTGGGACTTCTTACGAGGGAGATCCCCTGACATGTTGGTGGGTCAAGCACTGACAACAATCTGCTATGAAAAATTTCAAAATAAATACACATCATCTTTCACAAATATAATCCTTTGCAAAAATAAAACATTGGAAGCTGAGAAATTCAAGCACACACATAAAATTAACACAAATATTTTTGGACAAAAGTCCCTCGAAAATCCCAATGCAACAAAACCGGTGCAACAACTAAGGGTTTTTATTATTATGCAGCAATGAGAAATTTTGAGTCCAACTGGATGCTGAAATCTAGCAATCATACTGAGAAAAACACTAGAAAAAATATAGTGAGGAATTTACTCACCCCACAGGAAAACCCCAACACAACTTGCCTTCATAAACTCCACCCTTAGATGCTCTACATTAGCCTCTGTACTGCTTTGCAAAATATTATTGATGGAAAGCCTCTGATTGGTCTCTGATGAAGTCATTCTACCCTCTACTGGCTGGAAAAATGCTTCTCTGACACTCTGGGACTCCTTACCATCCTCTCGTACTGAAGACATTTTTCCCTCTCAGCAAAATCGAACTTGCCTATAGAAGCTATTGCGCAACCCCTGCATCAGCGTCTCTATGGCTCTTTTTCCTCTTTGTAAATGCACTCACTGTATCTGGAATACTTCCTCTAGCTTCACTGTTTCTTCCCCTCACACTGCTTCAATCTCTAGCTCTCTCCAACAACTGACTACTGCTACTTTGGAAATTGATCTGCCAAGAAATTGAACTGTTCAAGTGTCTTCTCCATCACCACATTAACCTCCTCTTATAATCCCATTTTGGAGCACCAACAACCAATATTAAAACATAATCAATGGCTAGGATCATCTTTGGATCAATCCATGTGAGTTTCTGGATGACTCCCACCTTGACTTAATTAATACTAATTAGTTAACCATATTCCCCAAGTTTAGGATTAGGAAATATTTAAAAACATGTTAGTAATATAATTAGGTCATTTCTAGATGGAATTTTCAGAAAGGATTTCTGGGTTTTATAGATCTCATGTATTCTAGCCTCTCCACCAAATTTCATGGCTAGAACACATAAAATAACGCTCCCTCTTAGCGAGGAATGCGTTATAGTGTTACACTCCCTACCACAACACCCTATCTCTGAATCATCCCCTGTCAAATTGCTGATGTCTGACCATACTTCTCACCAACCATTGTGCAACTATGATATACGCTGCATCTGTGTTGTTGCTAGCGTTGCCAACACTGCATCTGCACTGCAACTCCCTCTCATCTATTGCTGCTACAACTGCAACATTTGCAACTGAAAAGCATCCAAAACACTGAATCAATTGTGATCAATATGATGCACATGTCTCCTGAGTCTCTTACTACTACTAGCATCTACATTGTCACTGAAGAATCTACACTACTGCTAACTCTGCACTGTGCCAACTGCACTGCTGCCAACTCTGCACTGCACTCCCCAACATCTGATTGCAACTAGTATGCAATGGTCACTCTGGTACTGATTGCATCAACTACCACTGATCCATCCTGCTACTATATATTGTGGGCCCCCATAGCTAGGTTATGATCCATGAGGTGGACTCCTCAATGATCTTGCCCAACTGTAGCACTCTGGAACTACAACACCAAGTCACCCCACCTCACCCCTGGAGGTATATCGACGAACATAATGAAGTCTTTCTCTAGCCTGGAGGAAATCCTTTCGATCTCTATTGAAGATGCCTGCTGGTGTTGCTTCTCCCCCTTGTCCTTCTTCCTGAGAGGAAAATGGGTACTATAGTGAATGGGACCCTTTGATACGAGGGCCATATTCTCCTCCTCCTTTACTACCTTCGATCCGTTGCTACCGTTACCAGTAATGGAGATCTTTAACATAGCTTATCTCAACTTGTCTTGCTACAAATCAACCCACATTCTATCCCAGTATGGTAGCCTATCTCTGTCCAATATGCTTTGGAAAAAAAATTTCCAATCCTCTAAGACGTTGTTGAGTTCCAATCACACTAGCTCCATGGATTGAGGCGTTGCCCCAACAATTGACAACTAGTCTTAGACCTATTGAATTCTAGTAAGGTAGGGGTCTATGCTTTCCCCTTTCTGTGTCTGAATGAGACTCAAATTCTCCTCTAGGTACATCTTCTACTGCTTGGAAGTACCCTGGTATAATGTGGAGAGATCATCCCACATCTAATTGGAAGTATCTTTTCCAACTATATGTAAGACAATATGATCATGGAATCCATCTAACATCAACTACTTCACCTGCGTCATTTCCTTCTTATATTATTTATGTTGATTTACATCCTAAGGAACTACCACTACAACATCAATATAGGCTTTTAGGCCATATTCATCTAGAAGGAAGGACATCATTTCCTTCTAGATGACGTAGGTTGAAATTTCATCCAACTTGTCCTAGTCACAAAGCCCAGCAATGGCCATCTTATCGAATTTTCGAATACTTCCTATTTCCTTTTGCTCAACTGCTACTCTACTACTCGCACTCCCTTATGGAGTGATAATATATTCTCACAACTATTGTCGATATGCAAGGAAAATCAAACTTCTTGAGACTAGAAGTTTCCTAAGGAAAATTTTCCCTTTGTGTGTAATATTCTCTCTTCCACCCTGATGTTGGTTCTTCTTCAGTGTAATGCTGCAAAACACCTATGTCCAGCTAGAGATATTCGCTGTGACAGCACTAAGCTACTCTCCCTTCGTTTGGAATCACTCAATATGGAAGGATCGATTTTTTTGCCCCTCACTCAGAAAAAATGAATCTCCTCAAGCAACTCGGCCTCTTGGCAAAAAATACTAAACTGCTCTTGGGAATTTCGACTTGCGTCCCTTATTGAGCAATGAAAATTCCTTCTTCTTCATTTATAAGCTTTCGAGTTGATCAAGTGTGCTCTGATACCATGTGAAAATTCCAAAAGCAGAAATCATATTGCAGTAACTAATATTATTTCTCGTAATGTTAATTAATTAACAATTTATATACTACGACATATATCAAAATAAATACAATGCAACTTTCACAAATAAAATTTTGTGGAAAAATAAAATGCTAGATGTTGAGAAATGGTAGCAAACACACATAAAATTAACACAATTATTTTTGGACAAAAGTCCCTGGAAAAACCCAATGCAAGAAAACCAGTGCAACAACTGACTGTTTTTATTATTATGTAGCAGTAAAAAATTCTGAGTACAACTGGATGCCGAAATATGGAAATCCTACAAATAAAAATACTGGCAAAAATCTAGTGAGGAATTTCCTCACCCCACGAGAAAACCCTGACACAACTTGCCTTCAGAAGCTCGACCCTCTGACCCTTTGCGTGAGCCTTTTCACTACTCTGCACAATATGATTGACATCAAGCCTCTGAATGGTATCTGACGAAGTCTTTATGCCCTCTTTTGGCTGGAAAAATGATTCTCCGACACTTTGGGACTCCTTCCTAGCCGCTAGAACTGAAGGCGTCTTTCCCTCGCAGCAAATCGAACTTACCTCTAGAAGCTACTGCGCATCCCATATGTCAACTTATTTGTGGCTCTCCCACCTCTCTGCAAATGCACTCACTTGATCTGGAATACTTCCTCCAACCTCACTCTCTCTGCCCCTCACACACTGCTTCGATCTCTAGATCTCTTCAGTAACTGACTGTTGCTACTCTGGAAATCGATCTTCCAAGAAATCGAACTGCTCACGTGTCTTCTCCATCACCACATTGACCTCCTCTTATAATATTTTGTTGGAGCATCAATGACCAAGATTAAAACATAATCAATGGCTAGGATCATCTTTGTATATCGCCATGTGAGTTTCTAGATGATTCTCACATTTACTTAATTAATACTGATTAATTAACCATATTCCCTAAGTTTAGACTTAGGAAATATTTAAAGCTCGTTAATAATCTAATTAAGTCATTTCTAGGCGGAATTTCCATAAACGATCTATGGGTTTTGGAGATCTCATGTATTCTAGCCTCTCCGCCAAATTTCGTGGCTAGAAATCATCCGATTACAAAAACTAATAGGGATCACTTAGGATTAGTCACAGACAGGAGGAAAGGACTAATGGCACATATGGTAGTAGGTCTCAATTAGGATATAGGTTTGATAGGGATGATACCATTAGATGTGTTAGGTTCTTGGATACACCTAATAGGAGGGGTAATGACTCTCGGTTATATTCTAGTTATGGTGTAGAGAGACAACATCATCATCAATGTTACTCCATATAGGAGGAGTGAGAAGCAATACTTTCCAGAAGAGTTCAAGAAAGCAAAGCCTCCTACATTTGATGGAGAAATTAATAAGTCACATGATGCAAAAGATTGGTTGCTTGGGATGAATAAGTTCTTATGATTGCATGATTATTCAGAGAATATGAAATCCATGATAGCTACATTCAATTTTAAAGGAAAAACAAACATCTGGTGAGAAGATGTGAAGAATGTCAGAGGCATTCAGGAAGAGGAGTTCACTTGGAGTGTGTTCGAGATAATTTTTAAGCAGAAGTATCTATCTAAAAGATACTACCATGACAAGGAAAAGGAACTCAATGAGCTGAAGATGGGATCTATGATTGATGAGGAGTATATAGAAAATTCTTGGAGTTGTTGAGACACATTCCTTATCTTAAGGAGGAGAATGTAAAGATTCAAAGATTCATTAGTGGGTTTCCAGTCTCATTCAAAGACAAGATTGAGTTTGATGATCCTAGATCGTTGGAGGAAGCCATCAGAAAGTTGAAGCACTTTTATGAGCAATCAAAGCATAATAATGAGTCCAAGTAGGATTGGAAAGGTAATGAGAAGAATAAGGGAAAATGGGTTACGAAGAGAGGAAAACCACATGATACAAATGACAAGGAGAATGCAACACCACACAAGAAGTTCAATGTAGTTGACAGAGGATAGGGATTTCAGTCTTAGGAGTAGAACAAGGGTAATGGCAGGAAACCTTTACAGTGTTGGACTTGTGGCAAGGATAATCATAGGAGAGATTGTCCACAACATCAGGGTGTAAGACCACAAATTTACAGTGCTCATGAGGGATGTTAGATAAAGTATTATTCGAATTTACGCAACATTGGGTAATAGGCAAAATGATCATCAAGCATCCATTATTGATATGGAAGGTAAGCTTTGTGATCAAGTTGTTTCTATTTTGATTTACCCTAGATCTAACTATAGTTATATCAGTGTTGACTTGGTGGATAAGTGTGTTTTGAATAAAGAAGTGCATGCAAAATCTTGGTTGGTACAGTTGGCTACAGGTACCAAGAAAAGGATTCATCACTGGGTAAGAGCTTGTAGATTCGAATTGAATGGTATGTCTACATCAGCACACCTAAATGTGCTCCCGTTGGGATCATACAATATGTTGTTAGGTATGGATTGGTTTTAAATTCACAAGACTAAGGTAGATTGCTATGATAAGGTTATTGAGTGCTTGGATGATGACGGAGATAAGAGAATATTGTAGGGTAAGAAGAAGCCTACATTAGTGAGGATGGCTATAGTTATGCAGACAAAGTGTAGTAGTAGGAAAATGTTTGTATCATTTGCAGTTAATAGTGACAAAGGGAAGGATATTGATGATGCTGAAGTCTCAAAGAGGTATCCAATTTTACAATAGCTTTAGGATGCATTTCCCATAGATATCTCAGAGTTACCACCTCATATGGAAGTGGACGTTTCTATTGAGTTCATGCGAGGAGAAACACCATCATCGAAGGCACCATATAGGATGAGCACTCCCGCTTTAGTGGAACTGAAGTTGTAGTTGAAGGAAATGTTTGACAAGGGATACATTAGGCCAAGTATGTCACCTTGGGGTGCACCAATATTGTTTGAGAAGAAGGATGGTACTCTCAGGTTGTGTATTGATTATAGGTAGCTGAATAAGGTGATGGTAATAGGTACCCTTCACTACATATTGACGAATTGTTTGATTTATTAAAGGGAGCATCAATGTTCTTGAATATCAACTTGAGATCAAGATATAATTGGGTACACATCAAAGAAGAGGACATTTGCAAGACTGCTTTACGTACTATGTATGGGCATTATGAGTTTGTTGTGGTTACTTTTGGTTTGACTAATGCTCCAACTACTTTCATTGGTTTGATGAATAGTGTGTTGTGTACTTATCCAGACAATTTTGCGATTGTGTTCATTGATGACAAATTGGTATATTCTAAGAATGAGGAAGAGCATGCAGAACATGTGACAAAAATATTGATATTTTTGAGAGAGAATCAATTGTATGCTAAACTTAGTAAGTGCAATTTCTTTCAGACAAAGGTACATTACTTGGGGCATGTGGTTTCCAAGGAAGGTATAATAATGGATCCAAAAAATATTAGAGCTATCATGGAGTGGGAAACTTCTAGGAATGTGGATGAGGTGAGATCATCCATGGTACTAGCAGGATATTATATGCGGTTCATCAGGATTTTTTTGCATATTACGTAGCTTATTACATCGCTGTAGAGGAAAGGAAGGAAATTTGAATGAACAAAGGAATTTGCATCTAGTTTTGAGTAGATGAAGCAGTTGCTTACAAATACTCTAGTTCTAAAGATTGCATATCCAGATAAAGAGTTTTTGGTGTGCATAGATGCTTGCAAGATGGGACTTGGTGGAGTTTTGATGCAAGAAGGACATGTAGTATGTTATGAGTCAAGGAAATTGAATGAGCACAAGAAAAATTATTTGACTTACAATCTTGAGCTGGCAGTAATCATCCATGCATTGAAGATGTGGAGACACTATCTTCTTGGCAGGATGTTCATCTTGATGAGTGATCACAGTGGATTGAGATACTTATTTGACCAACCTAATCTGATTGCCAACAAGCTAGGTGGTTGGCTACGATCAGTGAGTTTGACTTCGAGATTAGGTATATTAAGGGAAAAGGGAACAAGGTTGTAGATGCTCTTAACAGAAGAGTACAAGTAATTCACATAGCAACTATGAGTTCATATGGGACAGATTTACAAGATCAGATCTTATAGGCATGACAACAGGATGATAGGTACCAACAACTTAAGCACATGTCAACATGGTATAGGTGAATAGGATGTATATTATCATCTCACGACAAATGATTTGGCCAGATTGGGGGATGAAATCTATGTGTCAAAAAATAGTGAGCTCAAAAAGCTTATCTTGAGGGAATTTCATGTCAAGCCATATTCAGGTCACTTGGGATATCAAAAGACATTGACAACAGTTAGAAAATTCTACCATTGGCTGAATTTGAAGAAAGAGGTGGCAAATTTTGTTGTGAAATGTTTCGATTGTCAAAAGGTAAGAATGTACGCATCCAGGTGGGTTATTACAGTCGATTCTAATTCCAGAGTGGAAATCGGAGGTGACCATTTCCATGGATTTAATTATAGGTTTTCCTAGAACATCTAGACATCATGATTATATTATGGTTGTGGTTGACAGGTTGACTAAGGTAGATAACTTCATTCCAGTGAAGTCTACAAATTTAGCTAGTGAGATTTATCAAGGAGATAAATAGGTTACATGGTGTTCTTAGGAAGATTATGTCGTACAAAGATTCCAAGTTAACTTAAAAGTTTTGGAAAGAACAATTTGTAGGTTTGGGTACAAAGTTGGCTTTCAATACAACTTATCATGCACAAACAAATGGACAGACAAAGAGGATTAAAAGAATTCTTGAGGACATGTTTATAATGTATGTCATGCATCAACAAAAGTGGGAAGAGTATGTTCCCTTGGTGGAGTTTGCATACGATAATGGGTATTAGGAATATTTGAAGATGAGTCTATTTGGCGCAATTTATGGGTAGAGTTGTAATACTCTTATTAGTTGGAGTGATCCAGTGAACACGGTATTAATTGGACCAGACATGTTGGCAAAGATGGAACATGAAATACAGGTTATCAAGAAGAATATAAAGGTAGCACATGACAGGAAAAAGAGTTATGCAGATCAACACAGGGTGTTTAAGGAGTTTCAGGTTGGGGAACATGTGTACTTGTGCATCAAACCCAAGAGGATTTCCTTGAGGATTGGATCATGTGCCAAGATGACACCTCAGTATTGAGGTCCTTTCAAGGTTCTTGAGAAGATTGGACTAGTGGATTACTGATTTGCACTGCCTCCAACAATGAAAGTCCATTATGTTTTCCATGTGTCATTACTTAAGAAGTATGTGAAAGATGTTGATCATGTGATTGACCGGTCTGTATTACAGGTGGAGCCCGAAGGAGAATTCCAGCTAGAACCTAAGTGCATTTTGCAGCGAAAGATGCTCATGCTCCAGGATCGAGCAATCGATCAAGTTAAAGTGTAGTGGAAGCACTTTAGACCTGATGAGGCTACATGGAAGATGGCTTATCAGATGTGGGTTATGTATCCTTCTCTATTCGCTAGTTGAGTGGATGTCCTTTGCTTTATGTTTTGATGATGTGTTTTGGTTATGTCTATATATGAATATGTATGTAAATACCATGTCGAGTTGTGTTATAAAGCTCCAATAAGTGGTATTTTGTTCATGATATGTTATTTATGTCATCAGTAGTATGATATGATGTAAGTGTTTTATCGAGTTTTGTTATAAAGCTCCATGGGAAGCATATGTTTTTCTAGTTTATAAGTGTCATTGAACACCAAGGTCGGTGTTCCCCTAAGGGGGAGGGGTTTGCAATGGCCCTTGGTTGATTTCCTATGTAAATAATTAAAATGGTCATGGGACACGTATTCCAAGTTGAATGTTGGGAAAAACATAATGACGAGGATCACTAATGATTAATAAATGGCTATGGAAATTGGCAAAGGAAAAGTGGCATTAATTGATATTTTATTTATGAAAATAATGGAAAGTATGAGAAAAGGGAGATGAAAGGTCACATAATTGCATGAGGAGAAAATTGAAGGAAAATTAAGGAAAAATGAAAAAATAGAGGCCTCAATGATAAAAACGTTTCTGAGGATTAGTTCATAGCTTTTGGTTGGTTATATTTTGATAGTTCTATGGGGGATATCTCTCTTTATTCTCTCTCTCATAATCTTACACAGAGAAATCTTGGAGCATTGTTGGAGCATGATTAGGGAACTCTAGTTTTCATTGGATTTGGAGAAAATAAGGCAAAGAAAAGTGGGAAAGCATAAGGGAACAATGGGATCAAGAGCTGCAACGAGATTGCCTTTCAAATATCGAGTTGCATGTATGATTTCCTTGTTATTTTTGGCATGCATGGTATATGCTTGTGGTTATTTGGTTATGATCTATCATTAGCGTGGAGAATTTCCTAGATTGATAGTGGTTTTTCCTAGCCTTGCCATTTCTTGGATAGCCATGGTTTTGTGGTTTTTTCCACTTGTTGTTTCTCATTGGTGCTTAGGTTCCTTATGGTTGTGGGTTGAGCTGCTAGTTCCTGGAGCCATTGGTTGGAACAAACAATCTGGAGCCCTGAAACAACTTGGGTTAAGTTACTAGTCCTAAAGCCTAGGTTGGAAAAACACTCTGCAGCCCTTGGTGGGTTGAGTTACTAGTCCAAGAGTTGGGTTGGAAAAAAGCTCTAGAGACTTGGAAGGTTGTGGATTGAGTTATTAGTAACTGGAGCTACGGTTGGGACAAATGATTTGGAGCCTTAGAAAACTTAAGTAGAGACCGAACTGGTTGTTGTTAGTTATGTTTGATTGATCCATATCTTTTACTCCAAGGATGCATATATAATTTCATTTTAAAAATCATGCAACCAAGTAACATAAACACATAAAAGAAGCAGAAAATAAATGCAACCATCAAATCAAAGGCACAAAAACAACTTCAAAATTCACCCAGTGTGGGCTACGTCTCCAGGTCCTGCTCAATAAGGGGATGCCTCCTTCATTAATCGACAACGAAATCAAATTACAAACAATTACAAAATGACACCTTATACCTCCACTTCTGGGGATGGCCTGGAAATGTTGACCTCTATTGAATAAATAGGCTACACGATTGGATTTCTAGCAAAACATCATGAAAAATGAATACAAAGTTGACCTTGTTCTAGTTCGATAAAAGTCTGACCCCCGAGAATCTCAAAGATTCCCCTAAAGATTCCTTCCCAAGGATTGATTGAATTTTGACTGCCTAGATGACAGAATTGACTTCACCACTGCGTTCCTTGTGGAAAACTGAGTAAAATGAGTATTAGCCTATTTCTTCTCTGGTGAATTTTGAGGCTCTAAGGAATCTAAATATTCCCTAAAATATTCCTAGGGAATATTCTCAAACTTTGGCTCTTGAAATCCGTGCCCAAGACACACGGTTTCAGCATGCAATAAGGTTTCGCTCCTCTGCAACTTGATGGCTCTGCTCCATGCATCTGATTCCTTTGGCACTAGGTCGAAAGGCCTTACGTATTGTTTTGTTGATATTGGTTTTAACATTTGGTTGTTTAGCTTGGCAGTGGTTGGTCCTATGTAAATAAAGTGGGAGTTGGAAAGTCAGGGGTTCAAACTCCACAACCCCTGCTTTTTTTGTTTTATTATATGGAATAATGTTGATGGTTTGCTGGATTGGGACCACCCCAACCATTTGATATATATTCGTGACATAATATGTTACTGCCCGCCAGTCTAGTTTGCCAGGTTTGACCCTCAGTCAACTGACTGGTAATTTTTTTAATATATATTTGAATTAAGCCCATAATGGGCGTTTTTTTGACCGATGGTTTTGGCGGTCACCAGAAATTTTAAGTAGGAAACAAATTCACCGCTACTGGTCACCGTATCGGTCCAAATTGTCACTTCCTTAGAAAACTTTGATGCGCTCACTATCTTACCACATGTCACATTCGTATTGGTCCATACGACAGACTGGGCAACTGACTGGGTTTCTGACGTCAGCTGCCACATGTCACTTTGTGATTGAATCCCCCTCGTCTATATTTCCATGTCACCTATTGATGTCAACATCCGTATTGCTGATGTTAACATTCCAAGTGTCCATGCCTGCAAAATTTTTCGTTGTTTTCTAAAAAAATTCAATGGGCCATAACTTGTTCGTACGATTTCGGTTTGAGGTGTCACTCATGCCGTTGGATTCATAATGACATGATATTCGATTTGTGATTGGTTTCCTTGCGTTTTTAGGACTTTAAAAATTTGGCCTTTTAGGATCCTCCTAGATCATTCCTCCCCACTAATGAGCTTTTGGGCCACCAAAAGCTTTATCAGTTAATTTGCAAGTGAAGGAATTGCTTGCTCACTTACTCCTTTTCAATTTAGCAGGCCTTACTTGGATGCATTCCCTTGAAACCAATACGAAGGTACTCCAAGTCTCCCCATTGTGAAGTCCTATTTCTCCTATCAATAATGATATTGTTAGGTAGATTTTCCAAGTATTGAGTGCAAATTCGTCCAATGTAGGAACCTGTCCAACTTCTTCAGTGTCCATGATCAAAGGAGGCTCCTAAAGCTTCAAGTTTTCAATGTTCACCACTGAGTACATTTGCACGCATGTTGGAAAATCAAGACGAAAAACATTGTCTCCAATCTTTTCTAATATGTTGAAAGGACCATATCAGATTGGTCTCAGCTTGTTTTCTTCCCCTTTCATTCTATTCTTGTTGATGTGGAGCCACACCCTGTCTCCAAATTGAAATTGGTGATCAACCCGGTGCTTGTCATGTTGAGCCTTGTACTGGGCTTGAATTTTCTCTAATTGCTCCTGCATTACCTAGTGAATCATTTGAATTCCCTGAATGAAATTCTATGCTTTGTCCCTGCCATCTTGCTCACTAGAATATTCATCTCTCCCAAATACCATGTCTAAGGGATCCTTTGGAAAATATCAAAAACATGTCTCGAACAGTGAGCTCTGAGTGGATGAATGCATTGCCCTGTTGTATGAATGTTGTACATATGGAAGCTATTCTTCCCAAAACTTGGGATGCTTTCCAGAAAAACCCTAGAGTAAATGTATCACTGTGTGGTTGGTAACCTTTGTTTTCCTGTCGGTCTATGGATGAAATGTTGTAATCCTCTTCAACTTGGCGTCCATCATTCTCCACAAACTTGCCCAAAAATCTCCAAGGAAACATGAGTCTCGATCAAACACAATGGATGTGGAAACCCATAGTGGAACCAAGGAAAACCACCAACAAAATCCATTGACACACTTTCCCATGGACGCCTCAAAACAGGAAGTGGTGTGTAGAGCCCCAATTTTCTATTAGTGGGCTTGCAAACTAAACACAATGCACATCCCTTTACATATCGAGTCACAATGTTTTTCATGTGAGGCTAATAACAAACCCTATCCAAATGAAACATAGTTTTCCCTAAACAAAAATCACCCGACACAAGAGAGGTATGTGCCTCTTTGATTACATGTATTCTTTCATTGGTGAGGATATAAAGTTTGCAATGATGGTAGAACAATTTTCCCTGCAAATGGTAATTGTCTACATGCGATCCATGAGTCATATTTGCATAAATATACTTAGAATATTCATCATCAACATATTGTTCAACATAAATTTCAAAAGAAAAAGAAGCATTTTTCAAAATTATAGATGCCGAAATAGGAGGGCAAGGAAGCATATTTGCCACTTTGTTTCTAGTTCCCTTCTTGTATTTTATTACCAGGTGAAACCACTGAAGGAATCTCATCCACCTAAAATGAAATTCCTATTGAAGCTTGGTTTGTGAATGGAGGTACGGGAAGCACTGGTGATCAATGTGAATAATAGTTTGCTTGCCAGTCAAATAGTACTTCCATTTATTCATGCTTTGGACCAAGGCATACAACTCTTTATCATATGTGAGATAGTTCACAACAACTTGGGAGAATGTCTTTGAATGGTAACATACATGTTTCCTCTACTGCATTAACACAACTCCCATGGCATACCCACTGGCATCTGTCTCGATCTCAAAATGCTATTGGAGGTCAGGTAAGGCCAAAACTAGTGCAACATTGATCTCCTCTTTCAGTGTATCAAAGGATTTCTACTACTTTCCTCCCCACTGAAAGATTTGCTTCACACTTTTCAATGCATTCAAGGGGGATGCAATTATAGAGAAGTTGGCAATGAATCTTCTCCAGTATTATATTACACCAAAAACTCTACGAACCTTTATAACATTGGTGGGTTTAGGTCACTTCACAATCACATAAACTATATAAGGATCTATTTTTAACTATCCACCTCCAACAATGTGACCCAAGAAAAGCAAAAAAGTCTTACCATATTCACACTTAGCCATCTTGACATACAATTTTTATTTTTGCAAAACATCAAGAACCTTTTTAACATGACTCACACGATGTTCCCATGTTCTACTGAAAAAAAAGAATGTCATCAAGATACACAAGTACAAAATCATCAAGAAAAGGTATGAAAATGTACTTCATCACCCTCATGAATGTGGTCGGAGCATTACACAGTCCAAATGGCATCACTAACCATTTAAACAACCATTGTTTTGTCTTCAATGCATTCTTCCATACATCATGTTCTGTAATCCCAACCTGATGATAGCCACTACGCAAGTCTAGTTTTATGAAATAGACAACATTTTTAAATTGATGTAATAAATCATCAATGTGAGGGAGAGAATACTAATTTTTTACCTTTATTTTGTTGAGTGCCTTATAGTTGATGCACATCCTCCATGTGCCATCCTTCATTGGAACCAACACAATGGGTGAGACGCATGGAGAAGAACTTGGTCTTATGACCCCTTTTTTTAGAAATTCTTGCACTTGTTTCTTTATCTACTCCATCTCAATGGATGACAACCTATACATACCAATATTTGGTGAAGGAGCATCCCGCTGCAAGTGAATTTCATGTTGGATCTCACACTTTGGAGGCAACCCACTTGCTTCTTGAAAAATCCCATTATAGTTAGAAACAATTTCATACAATTTTTTTTTTATGAGTGGGATCACAACCTTGGAAAGATTTAGATGTATCCACATATTTTTCTCTCACAACCATGAGCATGCACCCTTTCCAGGTATTAGTCAATCTCTTCATGTGACCCTCACTTACAAGACTTGCATTAATCTTGGCATGATGAGCTCTAACAATGTATTCCACCTCATCGTTCGTGAGATGATACTTGTTTTCATAGAGAAATAAAACTACTTTCTTGTCATACAAATATAGACTCCCCAATATAATGCCACATATATCCAAAGGTACAACATCAAGGTCAACCTCATCTACTAGTTTCGATGCAATCAAAAATATAGCACTACACTGTTTGGTTACATGTAATTTGGCTTTGTCACACACCCAACCAAAAGGGTAGGGTTTTGGATGAGGCTTGGTCTCCAACCCTAATTTCTTAACCAAGGATTCTGAAATCAAGTTTTCTTATGTACTTGGATCAAACAAGGTTTCCACTTTAGTATGTTTCATCACAAATCTATTGTGCAACAATTCAGTATTCTTTCGTTCATTAACAAAAGACTCATTTGAATAACTTGTACTTGCATGAAATTCAAATTTTCATTAGCATAAGAGAAAGGGTAACTTTTATTCCCATTGCTGTGATCTGTATCTTGTCACCGAAAACGGATCCAAGGTCTTGCTGCACAGTTGTCACTGTCTTTTGCTTCCTCTTTCCACCCGATCTCTTTGGCTTCAACTCTGGATGCAACTTCCAACAATCTTCATCATCATGGCCTTCCTTGTAATGTATGTAAGATCAATTTTCCCCTTCATATTTCTTGGTCGTAGCTACCTTCTTGTCCTTTCCCTTGCCCTTTCCTTTGAACTTGCCATTATGAGGTTTGAAAGATGATTTCTTGGGTTGATATTCTTTGTCATTCTTTCCCCTGATTTCAAGGTGAATGGCCTTCACACTAGCCACATCAATAGTAGTAGGCTAAAATAATAACAAATAATTCTTGATGTAACTATGTAAAGCACCCATTTACTTTATTATAGTTTATGGTGGAATCAAGTGAAATGCCCAAATTTAAATCTTTTTTCTAAACCCTTCTGTGAATGTTTGTACATTTTGACCCTTTCCTTGCCTCAAATATTTCCATTCCATTAAATAATTTTGTTGATAACCCAAAGGATATAATTGATCTTTTAATGCAGAAATAAAAGTGGACCAAAAATAAAGGAGATTACCCAAAATTTTGCCACCTTTCTGCAACTTTCTCTCCCACCAAATGAGAGTGGTTCGACTTAGCCGAAGAGATGCTAATTGGACCTTGGCCTCATCTTCCTCGATCTATCTAATCCAATTGTTTAACTTCTCTACATTACATTATTCATTATATGTGGGAAAATCAAACTTTACATGTAGCTTAATTTTTTTTTTAGATGCTTTCCTATGACGCCTATTAGAATTATGAGAAGAGGAAGAAGAAGAACTGTCACTAGAAGATGGAGAGGAAGGGGGATCTTCTCCTCCACCTCCATGGTTTATCGAGGCATGATCATCGGGCTCTTTCTTTTCAGACTTGATTGGCTTTTCATATTCTGTAAACAATTTGTCTACTTTCTCTGCCATGGTAAAGACTATTTTGCAACAATTTCGCTCTTCCTCCAATCAAGCTTCCTCATATACCATGTTCCATATTTGTGCTACATTCCCCACTTTGAGATCAAAGGATTTGAGTTTTATTTCACCTCTTTGGAGCTTGTTCCTGGTTAGCATTCACTCATGCAACTCACATCAAGAAGACCTCCTCTGATACCAAACTTGATCCAAATATTTTACTTCAAGGATGCATACATAATTGAATTTTAAAGAGCATGTAACCAAGTAACATAAACACATAAAAGAAGTGGAAATCAAATGCAACCATGAGATCAAAGGCAGAAAAACAACTTGACAACGGAGTTCACCCAGTGTGGGCTACGTCTTTGGGTCCTGTGCATTGTGGGGAGGCCTATTTCATTAATTGGTAGCGAAATAAAATTACAAGCAATTACCAAATGACACCTTATACCTCCACTTCCGAGGATGGCCTGAAAATGTAGACCTATGTTGAAGAAATAGGCTACACAGTTGGAATCTTGTTGAAAAATAGTG
This sequence comes from Pinus taeda, assembly GCA_000404065.3. Taxonomy (NCBI): domain Eukaryota; kingdom Viridiplantae; phylum Streptophyta; class Pinopsida; order Pinales; family Pinaceae; genus Pinus; species Pinus taeda. The sequence continues at coordinate 24,152 of APFE031363612.1, forward strand.
AAAAATGACTATAAAGTCGAACCTGTTTTGGTTCAATCAAAATATGGCCTCAAGAATCTCAAAGACTCCCCAAAAGATTCATTCTTGAGGGTTGACTAAAGTTTGGCTTCCTAAATGATGAAACCAACTTAACCATTGCATTCCTTGTGGAAAACCAAGTAAAATAAGTATAAACTTGGCCTATTTCTGATATGGTGAATTTTGAGGCTCTAAGGATCTAAAGATTCCCTACAAGATTCCTAGGGAATAATCCTCATAATATTCTCAAACTTTGACGCTTGAAATATTTGCCAAGGGCACATAGTTCCGACATGCTGCAAGGTTTTTCTCCTTTGCAATTTGGTGGCTCCGCTCCATGCATTCTCTCCCTTTGGTGCTAGGTCGAAAGGCCTTAAGTATTGTTTGGCTGACATTATTTTTAGCATCAGACCATTTGGCGCAACGATGGTTTGTCCTGTGTAAAGCAACTGGGAGTGGACATGTCGGGGGTTCAAACCCCACAGTTCTCGCCATTGTTGTTTTATTATATGGAATAGTGTTGAGAGTCCGAGGGACTGGGACCACCCCAATCATTTGACATATACTCATGACATAATATGTTACCATCCGCCAGTCCGGTTGGTCGGGTTTGACCGTCGGTCAACTGATTGATAATTTTTTTAATATATGTTTAAATTTAGCCCATAGTGGGTGTTTTTCACGCTGACAGATTTGGGGGTCACCAGGCATTTTAAGTAGGCAAGAAATTCGCCGTCATCGGCCACCAGACCAATCCAAATTGTCGCTTCCTTACTAGAATTAAATGTGCTAATTGTGCTAACATGTGTTGCATCTTGATTGGTCCATACAACTAAATGGATGGTTGACTCGGCTATTGACGTCAACTTCCACGTGTCACTCTATGATTGGTTCCCCCTCATCCATACTGCCACGTCACTTTCTGAAGTCAACATCTGTATGAATTTCATCAACATCCATTCGGCTGATGTCAACATCCATACTACTGAAATCAATAGGCCAAGTGTGGGCCTATCAAATTTTTAGCTACTTTCGAAAAACTTCAGCGGGCCATAACTTCTATTGTCACTCGTTGCTAAATGTGTTTTTAGCTGTGAAAAGGGTGTGAAAGAGTAGTGAAGTTTGAAGTCATCTCCCAAGCCACAAAAGATATCTAAGCTAATTCAGACCCTCTCCATTGCATAGCACTCATGATAAGATTTCCAATGCTATATGGAAGTCCAAAAAAGGACTTTTGGATCATAAGTTAGCGCAGATTAAAGATGCCCTTTGAAATCTAGAAGACCAAGAGGAAAACACCAAGGTGAGGCTAATCATAATCGCAATTTCTTAAGGGACATGATAGGGGAAGGATAGAACAATCCTGTGATTAGTGATTGCCGATATCGGTGATCGCAAAAGTCAAAGGTCCAAGGCGCGACATATCAGTGATCAACGAGATTTCAAAGTGTAGTGCAAAGGGGCAGTGTATATCGACGATCAGAGGCCCAAAGTTCCACAACATCGACAAAGAGGAGATCCTGCAATATCGGAGGTCCCATATATTGGACTTCCCTCATATTGGAGATCCCACAATATCAGAGGTCATGGAATATCGATGATCGACGATTCGAGACGCGACAGAGTTTGGAAAGTTGCGAAATGTAAAAGTCCCAATATAGTGTTAAAGCATCGAAAGGGGCCAATTTCATTTAACAAACAAATTAAAAGAAAAACCAAGGGCGGGTGGGCCCTTTTTTCTCTCCTCCAGGGGGCCACATGGCAGAACTCCATTGGATCCGATAATGAAACGGGGAAGCTAACATTAGCATGACGTGGCAGTATGGAGATGACTTGGCAGTACGAAGGACACGTGACATGCAGATTTAGGGTTTTAAGGGTTGAAAGGGGCCAAAACAGGGTGACACATGTCACCACTCACAAAGTGACACGTGGCACTAATGACATCATCAATCCTGTAGATCAGCAATCGACGAAAGTTAAAGGTCACAACTCTAGCTAAAACTCTTTGATTGTGATTTGCAGTAAAGGGGGCTCCGATAAGGGGGCTGGCCCGTGATCACATAGAGGGCCGAAAAACCAAGGGCTAAGCACAAAAGGGGCCAATTTCGCAGATCAGCGATCACACAGGTCAAAGTTCCTCCTCTACCAAAGTCCCTTTTGACCTGTGATTGTGATATGAGAAAGACCCTCCCATATGTGATAGTTTATGCATCCTGCTTTCTTGAAGTCTCTCATCTGGAAAAATCAACTAGTGCTATGAAAGGAGGTAAAGAGGCCCTCTCTCCAGTATTTTGATTGCATTACCCCAGGTGGGTCCAATCCCGCATATCGATGATAGCAAGGGTCAATTGGAGATATTAAAGGCAAGCATTATAAACCATCGGTGTGCGGGATTTTATGTAACAAAGGAAAGAGACCCCCAGAGGGGGAGTCCAAAGGTCCAAACGCCCGAGGACTAAACACCTAGCCATATCCCCCAGTTACATAAAGCAAAAAGGGCTGGAGTGGATCTGAAGGCCTTGTCTGTAAAGGCTCTTAATGGAAAATCCAGATGCGAGAACCCCACGACTAGGTAGTTCAGAAATTTAAAGGCGAGGTGGGTTGGTAGCTGTGGCTTTTAATAAAGGAGATGGAGCATTCAAAATCAACATGGGTTGACCCAGAAAGGCCCACTCTGACACGAAACCAAGGTCAACAAATACAGAGTAAATGAAGACATGGAAGGTTGAGGGGGCTTAAAGATCCAACATGGTACTCCATACAAAGGGAAGACAAAGTACTACCCACGTGTACTCTATGTATGTATTGTGGTATTAAACTGATAAGCTGACCACTCCCAGTTTTGAAGAACGTACAATTCAGGCAGTTAAGGCGAAAGCGACTGGGACTAGCTGAGCAACTAGAGGGATGCACGATGACAGAGACGTAGCTTGACTGGGGGTTTTCACAAAAACAATAGACGGATACTTCCTCCCATCATCTTTCATTTTTCTTTATTTCTGATTATTTTTTAATTTTTCTTTATTTCCAAGAAGGGATAAAATCCCAATTGTAATCATTTTGGACAACAGAGCCTTGCATGCTGAGACAACTAGTCTGTGAGACAACTGGAGCTTAGGTGAAGATATTTTTGTAAACTATTGATTCAAAGCCCCCCCGTTCTCTATATAAATAAGGGGGAGAAACACTTAATTGAGGTTCCAGAATTCTGCACCCGCAGTGGTCCAAATTATATGGTTCCATTTTTTTTCTAAATGCTTATTCATGATGGACTTGAACGCTACACATGCTGAATGTAATGGACTAGTTATTGGGACCCTTCAAGTATTAATGAAACTATTTCCATGATTCCGAGAATATCAATACATATTATGTTTCCTCTTATGTTTATCACTTCATGTATGTTTTTCCCCCTTTGAAATAGTGTAATCAAGCTGTGGGTTTCTCCCCTTATTCATGATTATATATTTGTTACCAAGTAGAAACAATACTTGTGCTAGTTACAGATTTACTTAAGTGCCTGTAATATGCCCATATTTTCTTGAGCTTTTGGATACAAATGTGCCCATGAGGTATATGGCCTGAAAAACTTCATTTTTACTCCACTGTTTCTACCATACCACCTCTTCAATCTTCCATACCTATGTTGGGACATTGGAGCTTAGGATTCTACTACAGCCCTATGCATCGAATATCCCCCTTTCTCTCTTCATCTTCACATTTACTACAACTACAATATTAAGTTCTGTGATTATTGTGTGTCGACCACTAGAACGAGGCATTTCTCTTTGAGGTTGGCTTGATTTACCCCCTGAACATTCAGATCCATGTCTTGGCTTTGAGTCTACTTTCAGGAAGGTCAATTGAACCAAGCCCCCTTTTTATCTTATTCTCTTCTATGTTACAATTGGAGTGTTGTAGAACCCTCCTCCCTAATAATATTCCACACACTCCTCTATTTAAGATGTCCTAGGCACTAGTCTACAATCAACCTAGAGATTGTCTCTAGGAAGCTTTCTATGTTTCCCAAAGCACTCGTGTTGTGGGAGCCATTAAAAGCCACAACAACTTCTTCATATGATGTCGGTTTGAGGCGTTGCTCACGCCATTGGATTAAAAACAAAGATCTCTTCAATTTGAGACTAGTTTCAACGCATTTGAAGACTGTGAAGATTTTTCCTTTTAAAATCCTCCTAGATCGCCGACCGTGAGGTGGAATCACTAGTTGAGGGTTGAGGTGGTTTGGCCTCTAGAAGCCATAGTTTGGTTTTGTTTGGTTTATCCCATGAGATCCCACATTCACAAATGGAATATGGTGCATGGGTGGTTGGTTGAAAGAGAGATTTGGTTCAACCTAATCTATGGTCAGGTGGTATGTGGAAGTCCCTAACTTGGTTTGATTTTGCATATGTTAATGAAAACTCTTTTCCTCTTGTATTTTCATGAGTAATTATACTTGTTATTATGTGGATTTGATGGCTATTCTATCATGGTTGTTATTCTGGCTCTATGTTGGTTATAAGTATGGTTTCATAAAAGGTTCTAGGTATGGATCTTGATATATTTTTCTTTTTGATGACTGGTTAATGAATGTGTGAGCTAATAGATGTTATTTCAGATATTATGAGAGGGAATTAGACCTTCTTGACTATTCTAAGATAAATTCTAGACCTATATGTTTAAATATGAATTCATGATGTATAGATTGCATGTCCTGAACATGTTTGACAAAATGAATGTCATGGGTAGGCTTGATTAGGTCAATTCGTTGATCAGAATTTGTATAAATAACTTTATCCCGATGTCTTTTATCATTCTGGAAAGTATCACTAAGTTTTGGGTAGTGGTCTAGAGGCTAACCTTAAATGGTGGCTTAGAATCTGGGACCGCTACCTCTGAACTGGAAAATTTTGGTTGCAACCACATGGATGTAGGCTTGTACATGTGGTTGGAGGCTTACAACCACATGGAGGGCTTATTGTGGGTGAGGTTTGGGACCCAGGTCATATAAAAGGGTGTCCAACTCAGATTTTTGCCACTTGGGGTGGTTACTCACCCTTTGAGTGCCCTGTAGCCCTTGTAGAATGTTATGAGATATTAGTTTGTCTTCCGTGGTTTATCCCACTTCCTTAATGGAACATAGGAGATCAAGTCATGTCATAGTATCTCTTCCTCTCTTGTTTACCATGGCATCCTGGTGAAACTGTGTAGATATGGGAGGGGTGCTTACACTATGTTTTACTTGCAGGGAATCATGGGATCTTGGACATTGCTTTTTAGGAAAGAGGAAGATTCACTGCATCAAAGTCCTCTTTGATGAGGAGGAGGAAGGATAAGAACCCAAACCCAACAATGATGAGCTTGAGAAGCCTAAAAATCCCAAGGAAGGACACCCATGGGAAGAAGCTAAAGAGGAAGAAAAACCCCATGAAGAAAATAAATCCCAACCACAAGTTAAGATTGTGACTCTTTTAGGAACACCTAGATATTACACCTCGAGGGTTAGGGGAGTCGTTAAGGGATAACACATCACAACATTGATTGATGGGGGAGCTACACATAATTTCATTGATGCAATGTTAGTAACAAAGAGGGGGATTCCACATAAGAATTCAAAGGTATTGATGTAATAGTAGCATATAGGTATAAATTGGATTACACATGGATGATCCCAGATTTGAGTGTACACTTGGTAATTAGACTTTCACTATTGACTTTTACGAAATTGATTTGGAAGATATTAATATGGTATTGAGGGTCAAATGGTTATATTCATTAGGAAAGCACACTATGGACTACTAAGCATTGGAAATGGAATTTAAAGCACCAAATGGTAGTAAGGTAGTTTTTAGGGGTATGGAAATTGTTAGACCACAATTCATTTCCACTTGAACGATGGAGGCCATATTTAGGCACAAAGATGTACCATATGCAAAATAATGCAATATTAGGAGCCAAAAGACTTCCAACAGAGACAAACCATAATACAGGGCAGACATTCAACGAGTGTTGGACAAACATGGCTAGGTGTTTGGTGATATTTCCCCTAGATTACTACCTAAAAGAGGATTTGAACATACTATAGAGTTGGAAGAAATGGCCAAGCCCGTAATCACCACACCATATTGACATCCAAAGAAATTCAAAGATGAGATAGAGAATACCATCCAAGAATTATAAGCGACAGACCATATCAGACCTAGCTTGAGTCCATTCACCTCATATGTGGTTTTGGTGAATAAGAAGGATGACACATGGAGGATGTGTATTGATTACCAAGATCTAAAAAAGAAGACCATGAAAATTAGGTATCTTATTCCCAGGATCAATGAATTACTAGACAAGCTTCATGGAGTAGCATGTTTTTCAAAGATTGACTTATGATTGAGGTATCACCAAATTTGAGTTCAAGAGAAGGATGTGCGGAAACAACATTCCATTGCCACTATAGAAATTTTGGGTTTTGGTCATGCCCTTTTGCTTAACCAACACTCCCACCACCTTCCAATCTTGCATGAACACCATCTCAACAAGAAATGAAGGAAGTTATTGTTAGTATTTTTGGACGACCTTCTCATTTATAACAAGACATGGGATGATCACTTGGAACATTTGGATAAAATATTGAGCATCATGTAGGAACAGTCACTTTATGCCAAGGCATCAAAGTGTGAGTTTGGATTGACAACAATTCTTTTCTTGGGACACATAATCAGTGCAAAGGGAGGACAGGTTCATTACGAGAAGATCCAAGCAATATTGGACTAGCCTACACCCAAAATCCTAATTGAGTTACAAGGATTCTTTGGGATTTGAAGTTGTTACAAATGGTTTGTCAAAGGCTTCTCTCAGTTAAGTGCACCCTTGATGGATTTAACTAAAAAGGGAGCATTCAACTAGATAGAACAATCCGACAATAAGTTTAATAAGCTCTAGGAAGTAATGCTGTCATGTCCAATTTTGTCCCACCTGAGCTTTCGTCAACCATCTATATTAGAATGTGATGCATTAAGAGAAGGGATAAGGTATGTTGTAATGCAAAAGGGCCACCCCATTGCATTCGAAAGTCAGAAGCTCTAGGATACCGAGAGAATTTACTCCATATACGATAAAGAGATACTTTCTATCATGCACACTTTGGCAAAATTCCGGCAATATTTGGTGGGAAACTAGTTTGTAGTCAAGACATACCACAATAATTTATGTAAATTCTTGGAGCAAAAAGACCTGAATGAATGACAACATAAGTGGGTAACTAAAGTTTAATCCTATTATTTTGATATTAAGTATGTAAAGGGGAAAGGGATGTTATGCCCAATGCACTTTCCAGGAAACCGACAATATATTCCCTTATAATTCTCACAAAATATTGGAAGGCTCTGTAGGAATTTACAGGGTAAGTTCCTCAGACAGAACACCAAAAGGACACCGCTCACAAATAGATCACAGATCAATACACCA
>APFE031363614.1:2391-18338 GCA_000404065.3 Pinus taeda
CACATCTCTTCTCAGAGATAAGCTACCATCGCCCTAGCTGGTTTATTTCCAATTCTGGTTGTAAGCATATTTCAGTATTTTCCATTAATGAAATGAAGTATTATTTTAGCTGCATCTCTTTGTTTATGGTTATCGCATCTCTGTATTTATGGTTATCTCTGTAATCTATTGCGTTCCAGTTTAAATCCGGATCATTTGACAGAGGGAATGTGGGTGAACAACATATAGGAGCAATCATGAATTCCTACATTACAGTCATACATGAATGAAATAGAGCAAATATGAGCCATGCGGATTTCATATTTATGCCTAAATCAGAAGAAAAAAATATAGAGATCACAGAAAATGAGCATAGAGTGATGTTTAACAAGTTCTAAGCTATTCTTTCTTTCTGTAATTTAGACCATGACATATGTAAAATAAAATAAAAAAACAGAGATAGATACACTTATTGGACCATGTAGAAGCACGGGAATTCCATAGGCACTCTTCAGGCATTAAAACCACACCAGACAATTTCCTCTTCCAAGCCTTCAGCTATCTTTGATTATAGAAATCTTTCACAAATTACAGCGCAAGTCCAGGAGTCATGCAAATCAACCAACCAACCCCAAATACATTCTATGGGGATGTATATATACAAAACGGAGATACAAAATATCTAGAGGATGAGTTATTAACTCATAAATTCTTTCACCAACTCCTAAGGAGTAGCTGGTGAGAAAGTAAATGCTGAAGTAAATACAAATGTAACAGTTGTTCTTTTCTATCAGAAAATGTTGATTTTTGTGTCCATTTGAGTCGGTTGAGGCTGTGTTTTCAAAATCCGAGCTTTTATGGCTTGTTGTTCCAGCTCGTTGCTTTTTCATTGATTTGACCTGCTCCACATGTTCTTTCTTGCACTTTATCTGGTGCTTACTATTGACTTGTAGCTGACATGGAATTTGAAAATTGAAAAAGGAGCCAAAGACTGATGTCACCTGGGTAAAATGGCTAGCATTGCTTGCCACCAATCTTCAGGAGGAAGCTGATGCCTTTGAATCTTGATGAGTGTCTCATCTGCTTCTGTATATTTGTAATAGTTGGGTGGCATCTCAAACAGGTGGTTAACTTCATGCTCCATGTAAAATAAGTTTTCCAGCTTATCATAGAGAGTCTGTCCTGAAGGTGGTCCTGCCTGTGCTGGAGAACTTGATGAAGCAGTGAGCTGATTTGTGACATAATTATTGAGCCTGGTTGCATATTGGTCACGTGTTAATAACCTTCCAATGCTGGTTAATAAGCTGGGCAATCCTCTGGTTTGCAGTGCTGCAAGATTTTTTTCAAAATTATCTACATCCTTTTGGATTTCCTGACATCTTGCTTCTAGAGTTTGAATAAAACTTCTTAATGTCAGCACTTTATTGGCTGTCAGTATGGTATCTGTTTTGTTTATGATTTGTAATGCTGCCAATTCTTCCCTAGTTTGATGATTTAAGAAGTTGATCATTTTATGGGCCTGCTCAGGCATGTTTCCCAATGTTGTTCTGGCTCTCTGAGTTTCAAACTGAGCTTTGCCAATTAGTTCTACCTGTTCATACATGGCTTGAATTGACCTCCATTGGCTAGTGATTGACTGATTTATCTTGGCCCACACAATCTTCTTTATTTCAATCAGGGTTTTGTCTAAAGCTAGCTCTTTCTCCAAGGCTTTAATTTTGTCATTCAAGGCCTTAGTTTCCCTGGTTTTTTCAGCTAATGTCATTTTATACTTGTCATACTTTTCTTCAAGATTGGCCAATTTCTCTTTGGCCTCTTTTATATCTGTAGCCTGAAGCTCAAGCTCCTTGACAAATTTCATCATTTCTTCCATGCTCATGCTTGATTCAGATGCTGTTGTAGTTACTGCTACTGTTGTTGCTAGGATTGTTGCTAACTGTGTAGGAGGAACGGGGACATTAGCTAGAATTGCTGGAGGTGGGTGGGAGGTTGCCTCTCCCTGCTTGCTCTGGACTGCTTTTTCTAATTCTTCCTCCATCTGGATTACTCTTTGATTCATTTTCATCAAAAAATCTAATGTATCTTTAGTTTCTTTCTCTTGTATTAACTCTGCAGTTTGAGGGTGTTCAGTAGGAGGCAACCTCAATCGCTTTCTCAATGCAGCAACATCATCATTCTTTTTCTTCATGAGGGCCCTCACATCCTTAGGATCCTTAGGATCATGTCTTAGGTCAACAATAATGTCCTCCAATGTTTTAATTCTGTTGTCTTTAGCTAAGGAGGACATTCTTTCCAAATCTAACAGAGTGGTAGTGTTCTTCAATGATTCCTTTAACTCATGAGCCAGTGTGGCCTTGTCTGCTAAAGTAGCATACACCATCTCACCAGTCTGCTTATGTAGCTCAATTTGGTCCATGGGGTGGATGTCTTTTGCCATGACCTACATATTTGTCCTGACATAGTCCGCAGCTGTCTGTGGCTGCTGAACTCTAGGTTTGAAGTGGCTAAGAATCATTTTCTCTTCCTTGATATCATATGCTGCCATCAATCTTTCCTATTTGGCATGTGTTGCTTTTAGGAACTGGTCATATAATTTCATTCTTAGTAGCTCATTTTGAGCTTTGATCTCTTTGAAGCTGGCTTTGACACTAGCTGGTCTCTTACTTTGTTGTGTGGAGGAAGACACCTCCATGGCATGCTATCTGTCGAGCTCTTGTTGGAAAGAGCTAGTAGGTGTTGGTTGGGTTCCCTCTCTGTCTTTCCTTGGGCTTTCAAGGATCTCTTCATTGATTTCCTCCTCAAATGGAGAATCAACTCTTTGCCTCTTAGATTTAGGCTACTATGTAGATCCACTGGTAGGTGTGGAATCTTCTCTGTCACGTTTTTTGCCTCTTTCCTCATTGGCAGGAGTCTGTAAAACTGGCATTTGGGGTGCCTCTATTTGCTGTGGAGGAGCCTGTTATTGGGACTACTCCTTTGAAGTAGCAGGCAGTTCTGTAGTCACCTGTTCTGTATCCATTGGCTCTTTGCCTTTTGTTGTACCTGTTGTTGATGAAGATGGTGCTTGGCCATGTTGTGGAGTTGCAGTAGCTGATGTGCCCTCTCCAATTTGCTGTGGCCACTTGAATGTTACCTGCTCACAAGAATCTAAGTCAAGAGTTTTTTCAAGGTCTTTAACATTTTGTTCCATAATCTCCTCCTGAGTGAATTCTTCAACTAAAGTGCCTTGTTCTCACGCATCTTAATTAGCATAATTTTTAATGTGTGGGATTTTGCAGTGTGTATAGGGTGTCAATCTATATTTGACTCTTCTGGCACTAATAAAGCCAAGTGGGTCATAAGGGACCCACCAAAAACTTCTCTTCAACTTAAGTTGATCCTTCAGTATTAGGTCAACATCTTGCCAACCTTCCTTCCTGTTCATGATAAAGGGGCCTAGGCGGTCTTTAAATTTCAGGTGAGCCTTCTTCTTGGTGCTGTGAAAATGAGTCAGATCTGAATTGATAATTTGCCTGTAGTATTCCAAGGAAAATAGCCTCATTGGTACATATCTTGGGAGCCTGTAAGGACAAAGCTCACAACCATAAATTCTGATGACAGTGTGATCCTGGTATAGATACCAATCGCCTAATTTGTAGCTCTTAGATAGCTGCAATATCTTTTGCATTTCATAAGATATTCTAGGAGGAGGAGCTTTCATTAAGAGACAGGAGACTGGATAAACAAACTAGTCAATAAACTCATAGTAAGAGTATGGAGAATGCTGGACTTGATGGAATACTGATGACCAGAGGACAACATATCTTCTTTCTCCTTTTGAATCCAATTTCTTGATGGGACACTAGAAGCTTTCAGACTGATAATATAAGAACAAATGGTAGATGTATGAGGAATATTTGAAGATTCCCTCCCTATCTAGCTTTATGAGCTGGTCATGAATTTTTTTTGCTATGAACTTGGCTTAGTTATACTTGATAGAAGGAGGATACCCTCGGCTAAATGAAGACAACAGAACCAACACTGTCTCATCCACATGTTCACTTGTTTTGAAGCCTAACACATAGGATATCATATCTACTAGTAGCTTGCAAACCTCATTGAAATGGTCATATAGGAATGGATGTGGCTCCTTAGGTTGGCAATCTGCGTTCATAAATGTCTTAGCAATTCTTTCCATCTTGGGAGCAAGGAAAGAGGAAGCATCTTCCAGTAAGTGCTTCATGTAGAAAGGATATAGTAGCTGTGTTTGCTTGAAATTTAACATCCGGTTGATGGAGTCAAGAGTGATATAAAAAAGTATGCTCCTAGATGGAGACTTGACAGCTCTCTGATTTGGTTCATAATTTGCAGCACACAGGTGAATAATCTCTGGAAAAACATTGACAGAGGGGAGGAAATAATGTGGCAAATTGGACTCCCATATTCCATACATGTCAGAGTTGCTAAGGAAATTGTTTCTTAGCTAGCAATAAGTATGCAAATGATTCCTGTTCCCAACTAGGTCTTGAATAAGATAATCTTTGTCAGCCAGGGCCATTGCCTCAAGCTCTTTGTTTCGTGAATTCATGGGAGTGATGTCTAGAGCTGATGGAGTGGCCATTTTGAACTTTTCTGTGTTTGCACTTGGAGTGAATATTAGTGAGAAAGCAGACTAAGGGCAATCACTTTTGAGTATTTGAAAAGGAGCTGGAAAATGAGTTTGAACTGAGGCAGTAGTCTTCACTATCTATAGCTTATCATAAAAGAGGCCAATTCACAGAATTCAAGTAAGCTTTTCCTCTCTTTGATAATTTCACTGGGTTGATAGACTATGTGGGTAAACTGCAAAGGAAACAAGGATGATTTTTGAGCTAAATATGGGATTTTTATAGAGGATTATGGTAACAGGGGGCAATGCATGGCCATATGAAGCTTCCGCCAACAATATGAACCTTTAAACCATATTTTGACGATGAAATTTGTAAGTGGGCGCAGGTTCACAGAGCATTCTTCAGACAGAGCATTGATTGGATAATTTTGGGCAACATTTAGGTGCTTTAGTGTCTTTAGTTTGGTAATTTGTAGAGTTTTATGCAAATGAATGGAGAAAACAGTGAAATAGGGGCAAATAGGTGAATTTGGGTAAATACTTGGTTTCAACGGCGCCAAGGGTGGACGAGCTGGTACAATGGCAAGCTATGGAGTCGAATTGCATGTTGCGACAACTTGGTTGGTCGAATCCGAGCTTTAGGAGTGAAAACGGTCACGAGAGCGAATGAGAGCTTTACAAATGGACTAATAGAAATGAAACAAAATGGTCGTTTGTGCGCTTTTTATGAAAAAAATGACATTTTGGCGCTTTTGGCACTTTCATGGGATGACATTAGCATGATGTCATCGATGGGTCCCGGGTACGGATGGGTGATGTGGCATCTGACAGGGCAATGACATGGCAGTGACACGGTGGCAAGGCACAGGCAGGAAAGGGGTGAGGTGGCAGTAATGTGGTAGAGCATCGGCGGAGTGGAGATGACGTTAGGGGGAGACGTGGCGCCGACGTCACACAGGGGAAAGCAGTTTCCGGTTTCATGGCGCACCGCTTTTTTGCACAGGTGGTTTGGGAGGAGGGGGCTCTGCCACAGTTGAGAGGGTGATGTGTGGCGGGAGTACGACAGGAAAACCGTCCATCTCTCGGACGCTAACCATCGACAGGTTCGGAGGGGAAAAGACCCGCCCACCGTAGATCTAGGGCGTGGGAAATTGGACAGATGGCAGAACAGAGAAGGCGACGGAAGGATAAGGGACGGGGCTTGCAGCGCCTTTATTAGTTATTTAATTTCAGTGGGGGGCGGGGGGGAACTTTAGGAAAGTGGGTTTACGGGATTATGAGCGAGCAGGTGAAAATATTTAAATGGGGGACATTAGGATAAGGGCGGAACATGGGTCTTGTAAGGTTAGGGTTGAGGGGGAATGGTTGTTAGTGTGACCAGATGTCAGACTAACTCCAGTTAGGAGGTGGATGGGTTAGTAGGAGCCCCAGATGGACTACTGCCTCCCGGACATAGAAGAATATGGCTATAGTGCCAAGGAAGGGATATTATTATTTATTGGGATTTTATATAGTTTTAATAGCAAATAGGGATGGGAAAGTAGTTAGGGAGCTATATAGTAAAATTAGGAGTTAATATGACTTGGTGGAGTGGAAATGTAAGGGAAATGATGCCAAGTTCAAGATCTGGAACTTAAACATGTGATTTGAATGGGATATGGAGAAATGATTTTACACAAGAAATGTGGCTTCTTTTGGGTAAATCCCAAGGTCCACTAGGGGAATGTTAGTAAGAGATTTTTTAGGGGGAGTGAAGGGGAGTTATACATGCCTCCAAATTTTTCCAGCAAAACACTGCCTTGGTACTTCTATCACTGATGAAATAAGCTTTGATTGATCATACATTAGGGGATCAAGACCTTGTTTCTGCAACCTCACACTACCTACCCATCCTAATAATTCTAACATTTTTTCTTCCTTGGGTTGGGTGCAATTAGATTAACAAACCCTAATTGTCTTCTTTTTACTTTTGACTGTCCTCCTATCTAAATGTACCTTTATCTCTTCCAAGGGCCTAGATTAAGCAGTTGGGCTCCTTAAATTCTCTACCTAGCTAGTCATCTGCCAAGCTTGAGCTATTTGGACAGGAATCATTCTCTATTCTACAACAAACAATTTAAACATGGCATGGTCGAGATTAAACAGTTGGGCCATCCATCAATACCTCCACATGGTGAACTTGCAAAAATAAGATAGCAGTGGCGTTTTGACTAGGCACTTTCCTGGTCTTTGATTTGCGGTTCATTTTTACTATTTTTTCTAACCAATTGACTCTTTTTTCCCTTTGATAATTCTTTTAGGGCACACCCTCTTTTCATCTTTTAATTTTCCTAGTCTGTATACAAAATATGGAACCTCTGCAGCATGCAGGGATGAACATATTTAGCACTTCCACTGTCAATCATGAAAAATTAAACCCATTGGTATAGGAATCTAACAGTGGCTCCACTTGGGGATGGCTTTTCCTGGTGAAAAGCCAAGAACAGCATGTCAGATTGCCTTATTCTTCCATTCTTGATGTATTCTAAAATTTACTTGTCCTGGAAACCTTTGATCTAAATCTTTGTAGCTTGTATGCAGTACTCTTTAAGCTTCTCTGTGCAAAAATTACTGCTTTGTCTCTTGCTGGTTTATCTGAGTACTTATCAGTCATCTTTCTACTTCCCAAGCCCCTTTTTTTGATTTCTTGTGGTAATTTAACACATACACCAATCTTGGTGCAATTCCTTGACTTTTCTTCAAAATTTGTTGCCTTTGGTTCCCTATCTAACTGCTGTAAAAAAAATGTTGAAAATACAAATATTTATGCACAATATGTAGTTGTGTTATGTTCATCAAAGGGGATCAAAATAATGTTTGAGCATTCTCCCATTGACTGGGCCTTCTTTAGTGTCTGTTCCATCCAAACTCTTGAGAAAATAGGTATTGTTACCTTGTACAGCTTGGATCACAAATGGTCCTTTCCAAAGAAAATCAAATTTCCCATGTTTCCCTTTATCTTCCCTCCTGGAGTCCCATTTCAGCACTTTGTTTCCTATGAAAAAATCTTCAGATTTTGTTCTTTTATCAAATATTTTTTTGAGTTTGTCTTGCAAAATCTGAGTTCTGTGATATACTTCTTCTCTTGTTTGCTGCAAGTTAATAGTTTGGTTGATCCTTCTCTGAATGTCATTAGGCTCTGCTTGTATTTCTTGTAGCAATTTGATCACAGGGATTCCTAAAGAAGAGGGGAATTTTTCCTCCATTCCATAAACCAACTCATATGGGCTTGTTCCAATGGATCTTTTGGTAGTCACTCTATCTGCCCATAGTGCATTGGCAAGTTTTTTGTGCCAATTCTTTTTATTCTCTTCCAGGACCTTTTTGATGATGTTGATGACGCTCTTGTTAGATGATTCGACCAGACCATTACCTTGAGGGTAATAGGCCGTTGAGTGACCTAGGGTAATATGGTATTTGTGACAAAAACTGATCATTTTTTTGGATTTAAAGGAAGCTGCATTGTCTGTAATGATCTTTTCTGGACAACCAAATCTAGACAAGATATTGGTCTCTAGGAATTGTATGATGATTGAGTCATTAGCTTGCCTACAAGGTATGGCTTCTATCCACTTAGTAAAGTAATATGTGGCTGTCAAAATCCATCTATGCTGCCTTGAAGATGATGGGTGAATTTCTCCAATGAAGTCTAAACCCCATTGTTGAAAAGGCTTCTCTGTTGAAATGGGCTTAAGGGGTAAGGGCAGTAGCTTCCTTTTGCCTTCAAAGATCTGGCTCTTGTGACATGAAACAACAAACTTCTTGACATCTTCAAAGAGGGAGGGCCAATAGTAACCAACCCTTAATATCTTGTCAATAATGGATTTCCAATACAAATGCCCTCCACAGTCCCCTGCATGAAACTCCTTCATAACATTGTCAGTTTCGTTCATAGTTAAACAATTAAGCAATATTCCTTCATGATTTTTCCAAAACAGGGCACCATCTAAGACACAAAACTTTGATGCTTTCATCTTTAAAAATCTCTTTTTGGTCCTGGACAATATTGGGGGAGCAAACAGGTTTAACAATATAAAACAAATATCAGCATACCATGGGGATTGCAAGAAGGTCTCATTGATCTGTGGAGTCACCAGCTCTTGTTCATTGTCCAGTTGATTAATGTTTAAGGCTTGAAAATTTGTTTCAAACAGCAGTTTGGCTAGACCTTGTCCCTTTATTAGCTTGGTGGGCTTTATCTCAATGTCATACTCAAGGATATTGGCAATCCATTTTCCTCTTTCGCCTTCTAGTCCCTCTTGAGTTAATATGTCTTTTACAACAACACTTGGCACATAAGAAATCACATGGGAGTATAAAATGTAAATTCTAAAGTCTTTGATGGCCTTAACAAGGGCATAGGCCTGTTTTTCCATGATTTGATACTTCAATGGCGCATCCCTAAGGGCTCTGCTGAAAAAAACAATGGGCTTTTCATTTCCTTGGTCATATTTTTGTAAAAGGACAGCAGCTATGGAATGTTCAGATGCAAATGAAAAAATGATGAAATCCTTATCAAATTGTGGACTTGTGAGGATTGGTGCTTGTGTTAATGCAGTCTTTATTCCCTCAAAGGCTTGCTTGGCTTCTAAAGTCCATTTTACCTTGGAATATTTATTGAGTATATTGCTTAGCAACCTTATCAGCTCAGCCAAGTTTGGGATAAATCTCCTTAGGAAATTGATCTTTCCCAAGAAAGCTTGCAATTCTTTGATGTTTCTTGGATAAGGGATTTGTAGAATGGCTTGAATTCTTTCGGGATCAATTCTAATCCCATCGTTCGAAATGATATGACCAAGAAGTTTGCCTTCTTCTAGACCAAACAGGGATTTCTTAGGGTTTAAAGATATGCCATATTTCCTATAGGTTAGGAATACTTACCTTAGGTGCTTTAGGTGCTCTTGATCGGATTTTGAGAAAGGGGTAAAGTCATCAAGGTAGACAACCAAGAAATCATGGATTTCCTTGGCAAAAGCAATGTCCATGGCCCTTTGAAAGGTTGCACTTGCATTTTTGAGTCCAAAAGGCATTTTGACATATTTGAAGGTTCCTCGGGGTGTTGTAAAGGCTATCTTGTCTTGGTCATCCGGGTGAACTAATATCTGATTGAAACCTGAGAAGCCATCAAGCAATGAAATTCTTGAGGACCCCACTACTCTTTGTAGAATGTGGTCCATCTTTGGCAATGGGTAGTGGTATTTAAGGGAGACTTGGTTCAAATTTCTCAAATCAACACATAGTCTAATCTCACTTGTTTTCTTTCTTGTGGGAACAAGATTGGATACCCATTCTGAAAATCTAATGGGTGCTATGATACCAGCCTCAAACATTCTCTTTACTTCTTTTTCAATCAAGGGGAGAAGCACAGGATTGATTCTCCTCAACTTCTATTTAAAAGGCTTTTGATTTGGTTTTAAGGGAATAGTATGTTGAATAAATGAGGTGTCATAGGACTTTAAGTCCTCATAACTCCAAGCAAATACATCTTGGAACTCTTTGAACAAATCCACATACTTTGGTTTTTTGTTCAGGTGGCAGATTTTTGGACAGTTTAATGACTTTGGGCTTCTCCGTTGTCCCAATATTGCAGTCTTCAATTGCAGCATTTAAGGGTTGCATCTTTGGCTTTTTGGAGATGTCATTTGCATAAAGCATGTCTTCTAATGGAGTTAGGCCAGCAGGCAGAAAGTTGTCTTTTAAATCAATGATTTCGGCCTCTGTTTTGGCTATTTCCTCCAAATGCATATGTTTCAGCTCTTCTATGTTTTTCTGGTCAAAGATAGTTGGGCACAATATCTGTTTTGATGCTTCAACTATTAGAGTTTGCTGACTTTGGCTTACTGTTTGTTGCTGTTGGTCATCCATGACATCATCATATATATTTAGGCCTGAAAATTCCTACTCTAAGGTGAGGAAATTATTAATTTGTACATCATTTTCAAACACTTTCGAGTCTTTGATATTGTTAGGGATAGCAAGCCTGTGCTTTATCTCAGCAGTGAAATGGTGATTGGGCTCAAAAGGCATCTTGCATGTGCTAGCGAAGGTTGCTAGGCTATGTGCATGTATGTTATGGCTTCTAGAAATCTTGGCAAGCTCGGATTCGGTGAAGGAATTGAGTATGTCTGTGGCAGCAGACCTATAGGCTCTTAACCTATTGTCATTGGTGACAAAGTTGCCTTTCATCTATTGTATGATCAGGTCAGAGTCTCCTAAAATTGAGACTCTTGTAGCTCCCAGGGATTTGATCAGTTTAAGGCCTAAGAGGAGGGCTTCGTATTCTGCCATATTGTTGGTACATTTGAAATTCAGTCTATAGGCATGATCCTCTACGTGGTTGTTATGTGTATTGTGAATCCACACTCCTGCCCCTGCTCCTAACTTATTAACCAAACCATCAAACTCTAAATACCATGTGATTTCTTGCTTGTGGCCAGTATCAAGAGTTTCAGTCATTTTAGGATTGGGCAGACCTAAGTTTTGTGTTTGAGGAATTTGTTCTTGTATACTAGTTGTACTGTTTGTTTTGACAATTTCATGAGTATGGGAAACCAATTGTTCATTCATGCTTATCTCCTATTCTAAAGCCAAAGGCTTATTATCAGTTGGAGGAGATCTTTCATCATTAAACAAAATAAAAGAGTCCATGTCAGAATGGATTGAG
Source organism: Pinus taeda (assembly GCA_000404065.3). Lineage (NCBI taxonomy): Eukaryota > Viridiplantae > Streptophyta > Pinopsida > Pinales > Pinaceae > Pinus > Pinus taeda. Next base: position 13,662 of record APFE031363614.1, read on the forward strand.
TAAATGGGGAAGTTTTGAGGCTTTTCAACACTACTCACCACATATTTCATCAAAGTTTCTCTATACAGTCTCTTTGGTTGCCCAAACACTGAAATAGTGGCATAGGACATGTCTAATTGCAAAGATCCCTGGAGTTTGGCCCCCCAAGATCTTGATAACAGCATGCCATACTTTGGTGGAATGTCAGCTACCACCACATCCATCAGGATTGTTTTGTTTTGGTACTGGACTAAAGAGACACACAAATCTTTGATTAGGCCTAAACACTTGACCTGACTGGAATCAAATGAGAATAAGTCTTTATATGGTCTTGTGGTATCCAAGTTTAGTTTCTCCATTACGGATTTGGGCATTAGGTTGTGTGAAGATCCTGAATCAAACATTGCATTGTGTAAGACTTTATCATGGATATGTAGACTGACATAAAAGGGTAGAAAACCTCCATTTACTGTTTTTCCATCGACTTCTGGACCAAAAAGTAACTCAAGTGTATCATCTAAGACATTAACATTGTCCCTATTCTCTGGTATTTGCAGTGACCTTTTGATTTGATGTTTGTATACATCATGTTTAGCAAGCTCAGAGAGAGGGATAGATATCTTTAACTTGGATATTTCGGTCTCTAAATCAAATGGTTTTTCTGATTGGGTTTTAGTATTGTAACTGGAAAATTTTCCTTTTTCAACTGTGTTTTCAACAATTTTCTCTTGATTATCAGTGTTGTCGTGGAGTATTTCTGTTTTGGAAGTGTTTTGAGGGGTGTTGTTTGAATTCTCTTTTAAGAAAGAGGATACTAATGGCTGTTTGTATGAGGGGTGTATCTCTGTTATATCCTCTACTGTCACTTCCTTTGGGTTTTGGCCTGTTCCATCAATAGGTTCTATTAAGGCAACTTTTTCTTTTATTTTCTTTGGTTGTTTAGTATCCTTTGTTTTGACAGGTTCTGGCACCTCTATGGTCCTACTTCTCAACTTGTATTGCTTGTGAAATTCATATACAACTGCATCATAACCTTCTCTGAAGTCAAACAACTCACCAGATTTGGTTTGAAATTGTTTAAATTCTTGGGCTTCTTGGTCATATTGAGTTAGAAAGACCTGTTGTTCACTATCTAGACCCATCAGGTTGATGCGGGGGTCCTCTGTTGGTTCACTAGAGGTTGAGACCTCTGCATAATTCTCTTGAAATGGAGGTATGATATTCTGATCAAGACCAGTCCTTCTAGCATTTTGGTTCAGATTTTTTCTAAAATTAGGATTCATGGCTGTATTGCTTGTTTGACCCTCCCATGATGATTTTCTTTCATTGGTTTCTACTCTATCTCCTAATATGTCCATACCTTTGATGATTGCATCTAATTTTTGCTCAAATGTTGAAGGTTCTTCTTTGAATGTTGTTCTTCTTTCTGTTCTTGCTCGATTTCGTTTGGCAATCAAGTTTGCTTCTACACTAACAACCATATTCTGCATGTCTACTAGGTTTAATGGGGCTCTTTCCCTCAATTGATATGCCATGTCTGAATCAAATCCATCAGGGAATTTGATCAAGGCCAAGTCAGGTGGGGGTCTAAGGTTTTGTGGTATGGCATTGTATACGTTGTTAAACCTAGCACAATAGTCTTGGACAGTTTCTTGCGGACCCCTTTTTAAATTGTCATACTTAGTTAAAATGTGTAAAGGGAATTTCTTCTTTTCCCATCGGTTTAAGAAAGTTTGATACAGGGCCTCGGGATTAGCTATGGAATGAGTAGCTAGCAATCTAAACTAGGTCCTTACATCACCAGTTAGACTTTGAACAAAAATTTTCATCCTTACATCATCATCATCAGTTTCATAGTTTTCAAAATAGTCCTTCATCTTCTTGGTGTGTTGTTGGGCTGTATAGGCACCAACACCATCAAAGTAAGTGATCTTACTTTGATACTCTTGGGGCATAGCCCCTAGATTTGCAGGCAATTGTAAGGGAGCATATCTATTGGCCATATTTGCAGGAATAAATGGGACAACAAGAAGAAGTGGAACAGCTGGAACAACAAGGAGGATGGTAGTGGCTGGAGGAGTGGGGAAGGTTCTTTGTGAAGTGGATGAAGAAGTAGGAGATGTAGGAATAGTGGTGTGAGGAAGTAATGAAATTTTAACAGGAGTTGGAATATAACTATGAGGAACTGTTTCAGGGCTTGAATCTGTAAAATGCTCTTCTTCCTCTTGTTTCCTAAGAATCTTTGGAATTAAATTAGGATTTTCAAAAACGGCTGGTGGATCTGTATCTGGATTAGACCTAGTGTAACGAGTCTTCTTCTTTGGAGCCAGCTTCTGAACCTCTTTTTTGGTGTCTTCTAGGAATAGCTATGGTTTTAGAAAGAGACTGATCAAATTTTGGAATAGTTGTTTAGAACTTAAGACTGGATAAAAATTGACTGAAGCAACTTTTATATACTCCTGCAAATGCAAAGCAAAAGCAGTTTCCAAGGCTTGTTGGCTGTCATACAGATTTTATCTTTAGTATTAAGGAGTAGACAAAAGTTGGAAAATTAGTTCTGTTCCCCAGTGGAGTCGCCAATATCTTAACACTCAGGTTGTTCCCTTTGACTCCTGAGGGAATAATGCCGAGGTAACCACAAACCAAGCTTTGGACTGCAGGTCCTAGCCTACCAGCAGTCAGAGAGGGCTCTCTCTTTGGGATTTAGCTTTGTTTAAGGGATGATTTTAGGCTAGATATTGTTGACACCTAATCCTCAGCGATTGGGAGAATTGAATGTGAACAGTCATCAAGAAAATGAACTGAACGATAACATTCATGTATATAATAGATAGCTGCCTAATGGAAAAAATGAATCAGTTTTTCTGGAGTTACTCCTGGCCTGACATGGTATCAGAGCACAGGCCTCAGGTTCTTTTTCTAGTGTGCCTTGTAACTCCTCTGTCCTCTATCCACTGCCTTTTGCTCTCTGTCCACTGCCTTCTGCCATGGTAAACGTTTGATAAGGCTGAGTTCGATGAGTTCTGTCCCATACTCTCATAACGCATGAATTTTCTATGTGCCACTCTGAATTTTCTATACACTGCTGTGAATGTTCCTCATCTGACTGTGAAAAAGAAAAAAAAAAATCTGGGTAAGATTCATCAGGTGCTAAACGCATCAAATCAAGTTTACACTGCTCCAAGTGCTAAACGCATCAAATCAAGTTTACACTGCTCCAAGTGCTAAACGCATCAAATCAAGTTTACACTGCTCCAAGTGATAAACGCATCCAATCAAGTTTACACTGCTCCCTTGCCTCTTTCACCGTGACCCATTTACGTTGGCGAGCATCTTTCTCAGGCCATGAATCGAGTTGCTCAGTAACTACCAATACAAACATATATCCTTTTCGCCAACCTTCTACATTACGATCTTTTTTATGCCTTGTGCTTAAGAAATCCCATGAACCAAGAGAACCCTCAATCATTCCTTTCACACCAGCTTCTTCCAGGTAGCTCCATCCCAGATGCCTACCCTGATAGATAGCAGAGCGTTGAAATGTTGAATGTTGATAGCACAGTTTGGTAATGTTGAATGTTAAATGCGCAGTTTGGTAATGTTGAATGCGCAGTTTGAAGAATGTTGGTAACAATGTCCCATTGGTAATGTTGAATGTTGATAGCGCAGTTTGGTAATGTTGAATTGTTACACAAAAATATCGTCACCTTGATTATTTGCAGTCGGTGTAGGTCCATCATTACCTATACCAGCTTCCTAAGCAAGTCTTAAACCTCATCTCTTCAAAACAAGCTTGAAAAATGAGAGAAAGACATCAAAAAAGCAATGTAACTCTGGTTCCGCACTTTCTCTTACTTTTGCCTGCGGGTCCGCACCTTTTGTTCAAGTTATCTGCGTACTTATATGCTCTGTATGTAAAGGGGAGGGTGTGTACCCCTGTAAAAGTCAAAAGGCGCAATCTTTATCTTAAAAACTCATCTTGGGTTAATTCTGGAGTTTTCTAGAAGCATTTGTTACGTGGATTGTTCGCTCCAAGTGGTTCATGCATCCCATCATAGGAGGAACTAATCCCTTGTTGAGAGGAGCTATCCCTTTGAAGGAGGACTCTATCCCTTTGAAAGAGGAGCTGGTAACTGATCTCCATTGCACTATAAATTGAGGCATTGGGTCAGTGGCCAGGGAGGTTAGAAGCTGAACTTTTGAGGGTAAATGCTAGTGAAATCAAGACTTCCTATTTGAGCTTAAGAGGAGAGATCACATACCTTTTTGGCCGCATTAGGGAGTGAGTGAAGATTGTCAAAGTAGAGGAGACTTCTTGTTGGACCCTGGGAGGAGCTTGTACAGCGTCAAGGCAAAGGTTGTAAGGTTCTTCTCCTTTTGAATTAATACAATCAAGCTCATTTTCTCAACAAGTATCTCATGTTATTTGTTTCATGGAATCCTTGACTTTCATGTTTAATATGTTTTATAATACTGGATATTCAGGTGCTATTTAATCGTTTGCCTTGTTTGTGCTTGCAGGTTTGTGATGAAGGAACTTACTTGGATCAAAGGAGCGAAGGCATCTCCAAACTTGCGTTGGACATGAGGTAGGCCTTAAACACATTTGTTTGCCATTATTTATAAAGCACATTTAGAGAAAGATAGTGTCTGGTTGTTTTGTTTGTCATTAGGTCTTCATTAGATTCTAGGAAGGTC
>APFE031363620.1:0-10518 GCA_000404065.3 Pinus taeda
TCACATGATTTAGCCAAGGAAAGACGTGGCTGCCTTGGAATTATCACCGGTTCTTGTGCAGGTATTGAGCAGCGGAGGTAGGCAAGCAGCGAAGAGATTTGAGCCAGTGATTGATTCAGATCTGAGCTGTATTGTGTGTAACAGGTGGAGCTGGTACTGGATTGCTTGTGATAAGCATTGTACTTTGTAATGTTACATGACTCAATCATTAATATACAGATAGTTGGGGTTTTTAGCGAGATGCTTTCCCCGGGATACATACTGTGTTAATGTGTGAATGCTCTTGATGTTTTATTGTTATTGATGCTGCTATATTGATGATCAACGTAGAGGAGCTTATGTATTGTGTATGTTTTCCGCAATAGTACATGATCAGGATAATCTCTGTTGAATATGTGTTAAATTATTCAAAATTTCTACAGATCTAACATCTTTTGTCAATTCTCACATATGAAAACCCTTTGAAATGGGAAAGAGGAGACATGAATTGAGTTCTTCATATTAAGAAAGGGATTTGGTTCCCTCGTCACTAGTGCAACAAAGAAACAATTGACGGTGATAGATACTCCACCAACATATATTTTAGAGGAGGGTTGGATTATAATGAGAAGAAATTCAAAGGAAAAGGCCATAGCGCTATTGGATGTTGATGAGGAGAAATTTAAAGAAAAAGGTCGCAAAGTTGTTGGATGCCAACACAGAGAAATTCGAGGAAAAGTTAGCAATTCAAGTGCATGATTTTATGGTCATAATTGTAAAATGCTTCTATGGCACAAGCTGAAAAGTTGTAAATCTAACCCTAATTATGAGCAGGGAGGTCAACATTGAACATCAAACTCAAAATAAGATGATCATATATATGTAACAAATTTCATTAAAAATATGAACCTTGTTGCTTTTATTTATCAGACGCACTAAGATTATGTCAATGTTGACTTGTTAGCCTTTCTAATCAAACACTCATGCTTGTATGTTCAAACGTGTTTGTGAAAAATAGGTGAAACCATGTACAAGTTCTAATTGATTTGATAGAATAGATACCCCTTATTCGCAATTTTTTCACCAAAAAATTATAGATTTACATTTGTGAAAAATAAATAAAATCGTATACAAATTTTAAATGACTTTAAGTGGATAAACACTCTCTTTTCTTGCTAATTTAGTTATAATTTATGAAACTAACTTTTAACTAAAAACCATGACCCAAGAACATATAAGCCATGACAATTACCTAATAATTACACCTAACCTAAACCACACCAACCCAAAAAAATTTCATACCCAAACAAACCTCCCTCACATAAAAATTACCTTAACAAAACTAACTAACTATTTTAGTTAATAAAGTTATTTCCTCTAACATAATAAACTGTTTATTGAATATCACAATAAACAACTTAACGCCTTATTTGTTTTGATATAAAAACGCTCAAACCCAGCTTTTTTTAAATAGTATTTCAAGACGTTTGTGTATAATATTTTTCCAAATATTACGTTTAATAAATATCAAAAGCATGATGGTTGCATCATACTTTTATTAAATTAAAGTTATTCAATTGGGAAAAATAATTATTCTAAACATACCGTTGAGACTTTGTTTTTATATAGGAAAAATACATGTATGGTTGACACATAAGTGGACATAAGTGGTCGTATGACTGGAGAAAAGGAAATGGAATGACTTGTGTGCATTTTTTTCTCAATGTATAATTGAGAAATTAGGACGACTGATCAGTTTTCTCATGTGAGCACTTGAGAAATTAGTGAAAAATTAGGACTACTGATCAGTTTTCTCATGTGAGCACTTGAGAAATTAGTGAACTAGTTTAAGTTTTCATCGGAGTACTTGGGGATGAGTCCAAGCTTATGTTTTCGAGAGAATTCAGGTTTCACTCAATAAATTCCCTGTTGTGGGTCAGTCTGAATCATTCAGTAGTTCGGAGTTGTGGAAGAATATGTTGCAATTGGCGCCCTTCTGTGAAACCATGGATTCATCATCAGGGCATTCAATCTTCAGAGATGTGAATGGCTTCTTTACCACCCTAACACAAGGCCTAGACAATCTAGAGCAAGCGATCTCCGCGCATAATTTCATGTCAATGGATTGGCTTCAACAGATTGTTGCTCTGTTAAGGTCCCTGCACAAGGAAATCATCCAACTGGTGCAGAAACTGCAGCTTCCAGTTGGGGATAGATGGCTTGATGAATACATGGATGAGAGCTCAAAGCTCTGGGATGTGTGTCATGTACTGAAAATTGGGATTACAGGCCTGGAGCAATACCAGAATGTTGTAGAGAACGTTTCCATGACATTGAATGCCAATAGCAGCCCAACAAGTCAGCAGTGCAGGCAGGTGATGAGGAGCATATCCGGGTGCTGGAGGGAGGCCCTCAGCTTGGAAGAAGAGAACAAGGTATTGATAGAAACCAAGATTCAAGCAGATGGGAAGTTATTTTTGCAATTGGATGATAAGGTCATTGAGGCCAATTTTGCCAAATGGAATGGGTTCAATGGCTTCAGAGGGGTCATGTATGCAATGAAGAATACAAGTTCATTGTTGCTTATGTTGCTGCTTTGGGGATTGGTGTATAGTTTCAATGAGAATTCAATTGCTGTGGACAATCTGTGTTTTAGGTCTTCCTTTTTTGCCTCATCATCTCGCCTGCAACAGAGAGTGGACGCTGAGATAAACCGGGTAAAGTCCTCTATCAAGACTACCATGTATAGTAGACCTGCATTTTTTTTATATGAGTTTGGCAAAACACAATCCTTGATGGGGGAGCTCTGGACCCAACTGGACCTTAGGTCCAGGGGTTCCCAGCAGGGCGACAACAACACTGTTGACTACCAGGAGAGCCTCATTGACAAAATTGAACAATTGGAGCACTTTTCTGGTTTGGTCAAATCTGGGCTCGAGAACATTGATAGCCAGCTTGATGACTTCTTCGATGAGATTGTAGATGGCAGGAAGATGCTCTTGGACATTTGCAGTCAGAGGTAATATGCAGTTGTATAGTCATTATCCAGGAGATGATAATTTAGATTAGGACCTTAGCGAACAGCCCTCGTTGCATTTGTAGGGTTGTTTAGATTCTGAGATATAGCTGTAAACATTGAAGAGTAAGAGCATGATCTTTCTTTTTTTCGCCGTCGTTCGAATAATGGCGTTCTTTGTGGCAAATTTTGATTGAAGAAGATTTCAAGGAATTGGGGAAGCATACTGTGATCGGTCATCTATAAAAGGCAACCTAACCTTGATCATGGTCCAGTTTGATGTGTTGAATTTGAGGGGTCTTGTTTAATGAATGACTATAACCTTATAGCATAGTAGTGTTATTTACTGACTCTGTGGGTATCTAACTAGCGATCTTCACAAGGCAAAATGGCCGTGGAACCACCGGAGCAAACCCACTTTTGTCTTGTCCGTAATCAGGTTATAATGAGTATGATTCAAGAAGTAATAGTATGATAGGGTTCAAGAGCAATGATTTGAGAAGCAGAAGGGTTTGCTCTTGTAAAAGGCTGATGATATAATCATGGGACAAAATAAATACTCCCTAAAATGACTCAAAGTTTTGATGCAGAAAGTCAGAATGGCAACTGACTATATATATGTTTGGCCTCCTGAAGTTCTGGAAGAAAAATATTGGTAGAGCAATATGTGTCAGTAGAAAGATATACCATTGGATTTTCCTGTTTAGCATTCCTATATCTAGATTCGTGATTCGTCAGTGTTAATACTAGGAATTGTGAAAATTTTGGGCAATAGATGTTGTGAAGGGAACAGTTCATGATTATTGACCGTATTTGTTTTGTTTACTTTCTTGGAAAGGCTTATTACAACTGCTTAGACAGTCTCGGTGTATTTGATTGGGATGCATCAATAATGATCGTCATTGTAATGGATGTTTCTTTCATAACTATATCAATTTTGTAAACTGCAGAGACAAACAAGGCCGGAATCACACATTTTATGTCATTAGATCTTTTTAAATAAATCAAGCTGGATAGGCAAACAATTCTTGAAAGTGGAGCCAATTATATGTATGGAAATATGTCAGAAAAAAATGTTTTGAAATATGGAGTTGATTATACTCAATGAAAATTTGATAAGCAATAAATCGTTTTTCTCATTGCTATTCTTCATCGTTTATCTTTCTTTTTTATTTCATTGAAACTTTTCATTTAGCTTGAGGTTGAACTGTGTGGAAGGCTTTTCGAAAGCCTCATATGAAATTGAAACTTGAAACGCTGTTGGAAAGGATTAGTATACATAAGATTGAAGGATAAGTTTGTTAAATGACTGTTTTAACCATTAATACCATACATGTTTTATCAGTACCATTCTAACGGCCACTAACTATTTCATAACTGAATGTTGAGCACGGTGTTCTACTGCACTAGGTAAGGACTGGAAGATAGAAAGGGGCATGCAATCGTTTATTGAATTTCTGCCAATTATCATAATGCTGTGCTTCCTAATGGATGTGATACATTCAGTACCATTCTTACAGCTACTAACTATTGCATGAGTGCAAGTTGAGCATGGCATTCCACTACACTAGGTAAGGAATGTGATAATAGAGGGGTACTGTGATTTTTTACTGAATTTCTGTTAATGATGACGGTGCTTTGCTGCTTAATGGGTGTAATGCTGACTAGGATAATAGCACTTGAAGGTCTATCCGTGCCTCACAGTTTTTATCCTTTCTGTTATTGAAAGGGCACGGATAATATCTCACAGTCTTACTTTTACCATCTTACTGTTGTCATTTATATAGTTTGCATAAGCAGAGATTTTGTAAGTAGTGCTATAGAAAAAAGCAAGTAAATCATGGAGTGGAGTTTCTGTTTGACACATGTTACTTCTGATCCATAGTAGTTGTCATGATTTTGATTTGAAATACAATGCACTTAACTGCTTCATTGGAAGACTTTCTAAAAGCCCATAAATCATACTGATCACATTCTAGGCATAGCTTTCGATGTAATCCTGAAAAGAATGGGGCTTAGAGGTGACTGCGATATCACCATTTATTAATTCGTTTCCGGTGAATAATGAGATTGTTCTGCCATGAAACTATTTCAGACTGTGGTAATATTTTGAAAGTTGTTTTGCAGCCCTAATGTTTTCCTCTTCAAAAGGGCAATTCATAATGAGTTAATCTTTTCACGTCCCTCATGACCTTGCTATTTTTGCAATGCGCTTAAGAGTAGCTTATTCAGTCCAGAAAAAGATTCAGCAAGCTTGAGCAAGTAACTAGAATGTATGAACTATGATGTTGATTCTTAAGTGTAACTATATCCAAATTGCATTCCTGTCTGCTCAATATCAAAGGGCAATTCATTAGTAAATTTATTCTAACATTATTACTTTAGGGCTTTGTTTGAAGCTTTTTCACCCCATGCCCTGCTCAATACAATGTGTGTGTATTCATTCTAGAGGAAATATTGTGTGCTCTCCTATCGTTTCTAACTGAGACATTGCTGTTATAATCTGACATTGTATTATATCAGTGGTGTCTAGGCTGTTAATCCGAATGCAGCTGCACCACTGCAACGATGAGCTGACAACAAGCATTCAGGGGTGGAGCATACCTCCTGGGTTCGAACCTGTGTCAACATGGTGATAACCACTACAAGTGGCTGCTAGACCGCAGGCCAATGGACATACATACATACAAATATATAGTAACAAGACAAAAATGCTCTTTTTATTGACTGCAACAAAATGATTACAAATGATCTTCTGATATTTGCAGATATTGGGATGTAGTGATCCTTGCTGCATATGATGAAAATGTGGATGTCTTAGCTTAGGAAAAGGTGATCTCTGTCTGTCAGATATGGTAGAAAGCACTCTGGTCCACAATTTTAATCTAATACACTGACACAATGTGTTAACTCTTAGAAGCCTCAGTGAAGGAGCTGTTAGATCTATAGGGAACAAAACGAGTCTCTAATACTTCAACATGATATATGTAGAGCTGAAGTATGATTGGAAAGACAGAGTGTCCTAGTATCAAGAGGTACTATTTTCCATTGCGATAATAAAACTCTTGATATGAATGGTTTTACCTACAATACGTGATTAGATAGGCTATAGTACAACATATGATGAGTTCAAATTAATATTAGGAAGTATTATATGTTTCAAAAATGTTAATTACCTAACATAAACAATGTAGCCAGAGCTTCTTCAAGTTATTTGTCATTGCTTCACATGTGGATAAAGACAAAATGCAAGAGTCCATAGTTCATGATTTGGAAAAGATCACAATACCACCATTGCTGAAAGATGCAAAGAGAATTGGTTACTCAAATAAAATGTATCATCTTTTTGTGTGGAGAATTTACGTTATTCAGTTTCATGACATGTCCAAACACATTATCCATGATGTGGGTCAGGAGAAATTCAAAGGAAAAGGTAGATTCGCAGGAGCACAATTTTGTGGCCATGGTTGTAACTTTTAATTAGCTCCTCAGGTAGGTGGTTAAGAATTTTAATTTTAGAGTACCCTAAATCCAAGGACGTAGGTCAACAATGAATATCAAACTTGAAATAAGATGATCAAATGTGACTCTTGTATATGTAAAATTGTTCATGAGAAAAAATATGAATCTCAGTGCTTTTATTTATCAAGAGACTGAGATTATATCAACAGTGGGTTGCTAGATTGGTGAAAGCGAGGTGGTGTTATTGCCCCTACCAGTGTTCAAGTCTCTCCGATCACAGGCTCATGCTTGTGTGTGCATGTGTTTGCAAAAAACAGGTTGTGCCATGTGCAAGCTTTGAGTGACTTTGATGGAATAGATACTCCTTACTTGTAGTTTCTTAGTTGAAAGGTTCTTCCATAGCATGTCAGGATGTTTCTGTCCATTTGATATCTAAAATAGAGCAATTGTTGTTTTCTGGTGTTCACTGGAAGTGCTAAGTCAAAGAAAAAGGTGCTTGCAAAAAATGGGTGGAGCCAAGTGCAAGTCTTGAGCAACTCCACTGATGACCTTTTGGCCAAAAATTTCTTACAGAGCATGGGAGACATTTCTGTCTATTCAATATCCAAAATATTGCAGTCGCCACTTGTATGGACTAAAAAAATTAAATCAAAACGTCAAAAAACAGCAAAAGTTATATTAGATCATTAAATATGTACCTTATTCTTACAGTTTGAAAGTGTACATGGAAAATATGTTTAAAGAAGAAAAAAAAATTGGGCATTGGAGTATAATTGATGAAGGGCACATAGTATAATGGACAAGGAAATGGAATGACTTCTTTATATTTTTTTGAATGTGTGTAATGAGAAATTAGGATAACTGATCATTTTTTTCATGTGAGCGTTTGAGGAATTAAGAAATGATCTAACTTTTCATGCGGGTATGTTGGAAATTAATCCAAAGCCTATGTTCTTGAGAGAATTCAGATTTCAATCCATTAATTTCCTGTTGTGGGTCAGTGGTATCATTCAAGAGCTGGGAGTTGTTGAAGAATGTGTTGCAATTGGTGCCCTTTTGTGAAGCTATGATTTCCTCATCTGTGAATTCAATATTGAGGGATGTGAATGGCTTCTACACCACCCTGATACAAGGCCTAGAAAATCTAGAACAGCCAATCTCTCCCCACAATTTCATGTCGATGGATTGACTTCAACGGAGTGTTGCCTGTTAAGGTCCCTGGGCAAGGAAATCATCCAAATGGTGCAGAAATTGCAGCTTCCATTGGGAAGCAGATGGCTTGATGAATACATGGATTAGAGCTCAAAGCTCTGGGATGTGTGATATGTACCGAAATGTGGAATTACAGGCCTGGAGAAAAACCAAAATGTAGTAGAGAACGTTTACATGCCACTGAATGCTAACAGTGCAGGCACGTGAGCATAACAGGGTGCTGGAGGCCATCAGCTTGGAAGAAGAGAACAAGGTGTTGATAGAAACCAAGATTGAAGCATATGGGAAATCTTTTTTGCAATTTGGTGATAAGGCCTTCGAGGCCAATTTTGCAAAGTGGAATGGGTCCAATGGCCTCAGAGGGGTCATGTATGCAATGAAAGGGATATATAATTGATGAAGAATATAAGCTCATTGCTGCTCATGTTGTTGCTTTGGGGGTTGGTGTATAGTTTCAATGAGAATTCAGTTTCTGTGCGCAATGTGTTTCAGGTCTTCCGTTTTTGCCTCATCGTCCTGCCTGCACTGTGGAGTGGATACTGAGATAGATCAGGTAAGGTCTTCTATCAAGATTACCATGTATAGCAGGCCTGCATTTTTTTATATGAGGTTGGCAAGACATAATCCTTGATGCGGAAGCACTGGAGCCAACTGCATCTGAGGTCCATGGGCTCCCAATGGAGCAACAACAACTATGCTGAAAACTAAGAGAGCTTGATTGGCGAAATTCAACAATTGGAGCACTTTTTCGATAGCCTGCTTGATGACTTCTTCACCGAGATTTTTGATAGCAGGAAGATGCTCTTGGACATTTACAGTCAGGAGTAATATGGTCACTATCTAGGGTTTGATCATTTCTATTAGGACCTTAGGGAACAACCCTCATCATATTTATAGGTTTGTTTAGATTCTGAGATATAGTTGTAGACATTGGTAGGTAAGAGCATGCTCTGTTTTTTTTTCTTTCGTCAGAATAATGGCATTCTTTGTGGCAAATTTTGATTGAAGAAGATTTCAAGGAATTGGGGAAGCATGCTGTGATTGGATATTTATAAAATGAAACCTAACATTGATCATGGTCCAGTTCCATGTGTTGAATTGAAGGCATCTAGTTTAATGAATGGGCATACCCTTATAGCATGGTAGGGCCATTTGCTGACTTTGTGGGAATCTAACTAGCGATCTCCATGAGGCAAAATAGCTGTGGAGCCACTAGAGCAAACCCGCTTTTGCCTTGTCCAGTAACCAGACTACAGTGAGTATGATTCAAGAGATCATAGTATGATAGGCTTCAAGAACATTGATTTGAGAAGCATAAGGGTTTGCTGTTGTAAATGGTTGACGCCATAATTACAGAATAAGATATGCTCCTGGAAATGACACAGTTTTGATACAGCAAGTCAGAACAGTTTTGATACTCAGTACTGGTTTGGAATCCTGAATTTCTGGATGAAAAATCTTGATAGAGCGATATACGTCAGTAGAAATAATGTTGGATTTCTCTGTTTATCAACACTATATCTGGTTTCATAAGTATTAATACCAGGAATTATGAAAAGTTTTGGGCAATAGATGTTATGAAGGGAACCATGCATCATTGCTGAGTATTTGTTTCATTTACTTTCTTGGAAATACTTATTCCAGCTGCTTAGAGAGTCTCGGTGTGTTTAATTGGGATGCATCAATGATGATTTTCATGTAATAGATGTTTCTTTCATAGCCATAGTAACTCTGTAAACTACAAAACAAACAGGTGGATCACACAATGTTTTGTGTCATTAGCTTTCTTTTATGATTTAAAGTTTAAACTCAATATTGAAAATGGGCAAGCAGTTCTTGAAAGTGGAACCAATTATATTTATCGAAATAGGCCAGGCAAAGCCTTTCGATATATTAAGTTGATTATGCTCACCAAATTATGATAAGCAATCTATCATTTTTCCCATTGATATTCCTCAACGTTTATCTTGCTGTTACTTCTTTGATAATTTTCCTTTAGCTTGAGGTTGCACTGCGTGAAAAGCTTTTCACGTGCATCATTTGAAACTAAAAATGCTGTTGGAAAGGATTGGTATACGTGAGATCAAAGGTTAAATTTGTTCAATGATTGTTTTAACCATCAGTATCATACATGCTTTATTAGTACCATTCTAATGGTTACTAAGTCTATTGAGCACAGTGTTTCACTGCACTAGGTAAGGACTGTGATGATAGAGGGTGAAATGCAATTGTTTATTAAATTTCTGCCAATGATGATACTGATGTGCTGTTCAATGAATGTAGCACATTTATCACTTATCAGTACTATTCTTGCAGCTACCAACTATTGCTTAAGTGCAGATTAAGCACAGCATTCTATTGCACTAGGTTAGGACTGATATTAGGTGTACTGATTATTTTTTGAATTTCAATCAATGATGACATGTCAGAATATAAGGCTTACATTTACAATAAAGGTACTTTATGACTTTGGAATATGTTAATGTGCACTTTTTGTGTAAAGAGATCTATCCTTAGTGAACAATGATATATGAAGAGGTAAACTCCATTGTAATAAATGCACCAGCTATTCATTTATAATATCATACTATGTCATTGTGAGTATCTTCCTTTGAGCACAATTATGTGACTCAGTCCTATCTAGGCTTTCCTCATTTAGTGCTCATTTTGTAATATGGTATTAGAGCGGGGAAGAGTCTAGGAGTTTGAAGTTGTTTCAAGAGTATCAAGCCTTCGAAAGACAAGGTTTCCATTGTAGCAACTTCAATAGTCTAGGAGCCACGGAGAGTTGTATCAAGAGTCTTGGGCTTTCGAAAAGATAAGGTTTCCTATTCTTGTGACATTTGCAA
>APFE031363621.1:14496-61516 GCA_000404065.3 Pinus taeda
GAAGTCTATGTAGAGCAATTTGAGGGGTTCGAAGTCCAAGATCGAAAGACACATGTACGCAGGCTGAAGAAGGCCCTCTATGGGTTGAAGCAAGCCCCTAGGGCTTGGTATGAGAGGATTGATAGTTATCTTATGAAGTTGGATTTTACAAGGAATGAAGCTGACCCAAACCTATACTTCAAGGTTGAAAAGGACGAGCCTCTCACTTTGGTCCTTTATGTGGATGATCTTTTTCTAATAGGTGCAGACCCTCTCATTTATCAATGCAAAAGGGAGTTGGCTTCTGAATTCGAGATGAAGGACCTAGGTTTGATGCACTCCTTCCTAGGCTTGGAGGTCTGGCAAAAGCCAGGTGATATTTTCCTTTCTCAAGGAAAATACATTGTGAAGCTACTCGAGAGATGTGGGATGGTGGAATGCAAGTCTGTGTCTACTCCGATGGAACTCAACTTCAAGAAGCTATGTGGAAGTGTTGTTGGGCCCAAATTGGCAAATCCTTCCGAGTATCGACAACTTGTGGGGGGCCTCATGTTCTTGGTAAACTCTCGTCCAGACATATGCTTCGTTGTGAATAGATTCAGTAAATTTATGGTCGAGCCTCATCACATACATTAGATTGCTGCCATGAATCTCTTGAGTTATCTTCGTGGCACAATCAGCATTGGTTTGAGATACATTGCCAGGAATTTAAGGCTACATGGATATATTGGTGTTGATTGGGCTGGCACTGTGGTGGATCGTAAGAGCACGTCTGGATGTTGCTTCTCATTGGGGTCTGCTTCAATATCTTGGATAAGCATGAAACAAAAATCAGTTTCTTTAAGCACTGCCGAGGCCAAATACATTTATGCTAGTATGGCCTATTGTGAAGTTGTTTGGTTGAGGAAGCTCTTCAGTGAGCTATTTGAGCACATGTTGGATACCATCGTGATCTTCTGCGACAACCAAAGTGGGATTCGCCTTTCAAAGCATCTTGTGTTCCACGGCGCTCCAAGCACATCAATATCAGGGACCACTTTATTCGAGATATGATACAACGAGGAGCAATAAGGATCCAACACATCAAGACTGATGAGCAGGTTGCAGATATCCACACGAAGCCTTTGGGGAAGGTCAAATTCTTAACCTTCCGAGAGAGACTTGGAGTCGTGGAAAGACCCTCCCATGAAGGTCTCGCTTGAGTTGAACATTGAGCTCTGGGAGCTCTTGGGGGCTTGGGGTACTTCTTGGAGCTATGAGAGACCATAGGGTGAGTGGTTCACCTTCCCCTAGTGGTGCGCTATGTACAGAGTGTGTGGTTCACTTTCCCCTGTGATACCCCATGATGGTTGACGTGTGTAGGGCGAGCAGTTCACCTTCCCCTACGATTGCGAACACATGTATGTAGTGCGAGTGGTTCACCTTCCCCTACGATTGACATATGCATAGGATGAGTAGTTCACCTTCTCCTATGGCATATGAGCAGGATGAATGGTTCACCTTCTCCTGCTGATGCCCCAACATACATCCTACCCATGTAGTCCAAGACTCATGGGAAGTACCTCTCATCTGGCCAATGAGTTGGGAAACGTGGATAGGGACCATAGCACTACCGATGGACGCATTGTGTACTGTCATATTCCCTATGTCTAGGATGCATGGTATTCAACCTCTGGATCATTTAAGGTTCTACCTCTGGACTAATTTTTGTCAGTGGAGAGTGGTAAGGTCTTGTGACTCATTCTCAATCAATTCTTATTCATTATTACTAAATGGTTCAGCAGAGCAAAGCAGAGTTGAGATGACAGAGATGGTACATGACAACAAGATGGCATGATGGCATGATGATAGATGGATTGGCAGGTGGAATTCTCCCTAGTTGAGAGGGAGTGTTAAAATTGGCAACTAGGGCCAAATTCCACCTTGGGACAGCTCATTTGATGGAGATGATGATTGCATTGGATTCCTCTTTTCGAGAGGTCCAAGATTGATATAAAGATCATCTCATTCGGGCAAGCAGAAGTGTGATTTTTAAATTAATCCCACACGTGCAAATTCATCAAGTCGGCTTCATCATTATGTAGGCTCAATAAGCCCAATGGATGTGTCTCTTCACCCACAACGAAGTGTATATGCTATAAATACAAGAGACCTCACACCTCATTTGGACAACCATCACTCACACATTCTTCTCTCTCTTCATCAAATTGGTTCATACCAGCTTGAGGCAGCCTCTCTCTCTCACACGTGCAGCTAAGAGGATAGAGTTTCTGGGCAGAAATTACAAGCCGAATTTCAGACAATTTGACCAGCGTTGACCAAGGAGATTTTGACTAGTTTTGACTGCGGTTTTTGGGGCAGAGTTTTGATTTTCATAGGCCGCATTGACTAGCACAAAAATCGAGGTTCTCTAGGTTGTTTGACCTGCATTGACTGCAGGCCTATTTAACCACGGGTTGACCAAGTTTTACCAAAGCTTTTGTGACTGTTTTGGGTTGACTTTGGCCATTGTTGGAGGTCGAGTTTGACTGCCTTTGACCGAGCTTCAAAGGAGGTATCTGACTATTGTTTTGACCAGTGTTGACTTTTTGGTAGGGTTGAAGTTTGACTGTAGAATTTGACAGGGCTGATTTGACTTTCATTGGGCTAGTCAATTTGACTTTTGTACTTTCTCTCTCTATTGAACTATTGAATAATAATAAAAAGAATTTATCAAAGGGTTTTTCCCTGGCATCCACCAAATCTTGTGTCCTCTTGTCTTAGCTTGTATCTGCATTTTGTTTTATGTTCTATTTGCATTTACCGTCAATGTGATTAATGGTTAATGTGATTGCTACTGGAAATAATTGGAAATTGTTATTGGGTTGCTAAAGGAACATTGAAGTAAATTGTGCTAAGCATAGAACATACCATTGTTATCTAAAATTAACACGAGGCCTTAGGTGAGTCATATTGTTTATCGAGTCTATATTTTTCATACTAGATCATATGTCTTGTCGCAAAATTGGGTAATGTCTTGAGGGTTTGTGTCAATGTGTATTGCCCCTTCAAAGGGTTGAAAATGTAATATTTGATATAAAAGTGTGTTTAGGAATAATTTAATGCATGGTTACTCATATTTAGACACCATGGCTAAATTATTTTATTATAGACACACTTAGAGGGTTGAAAAATATTTATTCCCCTCGAGTCTTTTAATTAATTTTTCTGGCAAAAATAAAAAGAAATAATTAGCCAAAAAATTAATTATTTGTGAGCCAAAATAATTTGAGAGAAATTAAATTCTCTCCGAGTGGAAAATCAGCAAAAATTCATGCGTCAAAAAAGAATTCAATTTTAGAGATCCTCCACCAAGGAAAAAATGGATTTTTTAAGATAAATTGACCCCTTGGACCTTGGTGGTTAAGTCAAAGTGAATTTTTTGAGGATATTAGTCCAAAATATTATCTTTTGAATTAATCAAAAAGGGGTTTTATGAGAAATTCGATTTTTTCCTCAAAATTAAAAAATTAATAATATATTATATATATATATCTCCGATTGACAGTGAAGTTCAAGTTCAAGTTATTTCAATTGAAGATCAAAGGATGAAATTATTTTGACGATGATCAAGCCAACTAGTCATTATTTTCCACTTGGAGGGCTTTTTCTCTCATTTTCTATATAAGGAAGCTATAAAGCTCCTCATTTTATCTTTGGATGATGTAATAGTTATTTGATGTACTGAGCAGGACTCTACTGGAATTTCTTTGCACTTAATAAAAAGTCTTTGGCGTTCAATTCAAGGTGTCTCTCATTTGTTGATCTGTGGTATGTGTTGGATGTTTTATTGAAATTTGATATGCTTTGAACTATAGCGTTGATTATTATCTCAATTGCCAATAATAGGAACATCTATTGGTACAAGTATCTTTCCTCAGGTGTTGGGTGAGAGTAATACTCTAGATCTAGCGAAGTCTAGTAGGTATCTCCAGTCTTATAGATCTATTGTATGAATCAAACCCCTCTTGTCTAATAATCTATCATTTGAAGTGCATTGAATTATAGGTTGCTCCAGCCCTTGGCCTCCAAGTTCACAGACTATGAAGGGATCACACCCGTGTTTGGCTCCAAATCTTGATCAGGCAAAAATCTTATGCAGGAGGACTTTGCAAAATTTTAAAATATTTATTCTCTCACTATTTTCGAATTTATTTACTTGTGCCATAAAGTTTAATATGCTAGTAAGAGCAAATTTTATTTTGTAAATATTGTAAATATCTGTAAATTATTTTTCCACTAGCCCTTGTATTTTAAAATACTAATTTTGTTTATTTTGTATAGTATTGGGGTTTTGGGAACTTATTTCAATTTTTGTCAATATTGGGTTCTTGGGTCTTCTCTATTTCATTTGTGTTGGTGATAGCTAAAGGGTTTGAAGCAGAAATCAGTTTTTGGGCCAATCATTCAAGAAAAGAAGGTTCATCTAGGCCCTAAAAGCTAAGATCTAGCCTCTTCAAGCCCTATTTCCTCAACGTCCAGGTAGAAGAAGAAGGTTGCTAGCCTTTGGAGACCTTTTGCAGTGATTTTACAATGTTTTGTCACCACAATTGTGTTTGCAAGGGGCCAAGGTATCTTGAAGGCTAGCCGTAGGCATTTTAGGGCCTTTTAGGCCTAGCCACAACCCCTTTCTAGGCATTTTTCTCTAGCGGCAGTCCCTTAGGGTTTAGTCGCAGGCCTTAGGGGCCTTCCCTTGGCTAGCTGCAAGCCTAAAAGGATTTTATTTGGGTAGTTGCAAACCCTAGGAGGCATATTCCTCCCAGCCACAGCCCCTATAGGGGTTTTTCTCTTGGCTGCAGCTCCATTAGGCTCTTTCTGGGGCAGCCGCAGGCCTATTTGGCCATGAAACCCTAGGCTGCAACCCTATTTGGGCATTTCTCTTGTTGTTTCAGTCTTGTATTGACTCACTTGTGGGGTTTGCACTTGATTTTGATGCTAATCCTTGTTTTGTGGGCCTAATTAAGGGTTTTTATGCTAATAGTTTGTGGTTGTAGGCTTAGGTGAAGTTGGGCAAGGGTTTGAAGTGGATTACATTATTGCCTTGCTATTGATCTTTAGCATTCTTTAGCTAACAAGTGGTTTTGTAGGTATTTGCATTCATTGGACAGTCAACTAGCCATTCAACAAGGCCTTAAGGCCAAGGTTTGCTCTCTAACCCTATCTTATTCCTCATTGTTTACATATCAGATCTGAAGTCATCTCATAACAGTGGTGAAATCTCTGAATACACATCTCAAATAAGCCCTAAAATACATTAATATAAGCCTATAATCATCACACATTTGTGAAAATTCCAAACACGAAATTTTTCTGGAGTAACTGATTTATTTTTCCTACTTATTTTCCACAATAAGTTATTTACAAAACCCTTCAGTAAACATCAAAGTAAATTCTACTACAATTGTCACATAATAGCATAGAGAAAAGAACTGAGATATACAAGCACAAGAATCAATCACATCAACACAGTTATTTTTGGACAATTGTCCCCAGAAAAACCCAATGCGGGAAAACCAATGCAGCAGATGAGGGTTTATTTATTAATCTTTAGCAACAATCTCTTTACAAGGAATGATTCTACAAAACATAGACAAACTTCTGAGAAAACACCTAAGATCATTTTTCTCCTCACTTTGGAGAAATTCTGACACCCCAAAGACCCTCTAGCCTTCTCTGTGTCACCTCTGCGTCATCTACGTGAGAATTGCGTCCCTAGCTACACTATCTCTCAGAGCTCTCCCTTTGCGTTGTCTCTCTGATGCACTACATCACCTCCCCCTCAGTCTACGACTGATGTTGATGCCCTCCTCTTCCTTCACCCTGCAACTCTCCCTCTGAAATCGAATTCTTGCTCCTTTAAAATCAATTTCCCTCGGGTTACTGAGTATTTGCCCGGTGTGTCTCCAACTGACCCTCAAGCCTCTTCTTATACTTTTCCTGTTGACGAATCAACGGCTGACATTAAGTCTCTAATCAACAGCTAAGATTAAATGAGACTTGATCCTCGTCTCTTAGAAGCTTCTCACCCATATTTTCATTAATACCCATTAATATTTTTATTTTCCTAAGTTTAGACTTAGGAACCCCATTTAAAATATTAATTATCGGAGCGGGATTCCACCAAACAATTTATGGGTTTTGGAGATATCATGTGTTACAGCCCCTCCACAAAATTTCGAAGCTAGAGCACATCTGATGCTACCCAAAATCAAGACTCCCTCTTAGCGAAGAATGTGCTCTAGCAATACTTCCCAGTAGAAGTATCTCATTGATCCACTGCACCGGTCCTCTGCGTTGTTGATGCTCGGCCTGCAGTGCTTCATCCACTGCACTACTACAACCTATACCGCTGCCCATGACACTGCCACTGTCACTATTGCATCTGTACTACATCTCCCTTTCAATATGTTGCATCATGTTGCCCATAGCACTGCCACTGCTATTGGTGCACTGCAACTCCTTGCACTATCAGATTCTGCTACTGAAACGGATTCTCAATCACCCCCATCTTGTCCCTGAAATAAACAAACTTTGTTCTTCCTAGAGCCTTGGTGAGAATGTCTGCCACCTGTTCTCCTGTCGGAGTGTACCATAACTGTACTGCTCCTCGCTAGACACAGTCTCTAATAAAGTGACACCTGATGTCAATGTGCTTCAACCGATCATGAAAAATTGGATTCTCAGAGAGCTTGATGCAACTCTGATTATCACACAAAATATTGGTCGCTTCCATCTTTCTCTTGAATAGATTCACAAGCAACTTCCTAAGCCATATGGCTTCCTACTACACCAGGAGGTCATTCCTGATCCAATGTTGAAACAGTACGCAGTGGTAGTTTTCCGATCTACTAAACTTCCAGCCCAATCTGCCTCAGTGAACCCACTCAGCATGATGTCATTGTCTCGGGTGTACATTAATCCATACTCGATTGTTCCTCATACATATCTGAGAACATGCTTGGTCGTTGCCCAGTGAGTCCTCTTTGATTCCACCATGAACTGACTGAGGGTGTTGACAACGTAACAAATGTCTAGCCTGGTATTGACCAAATGCATTAGGGACCCGATGAGCTGCTTGTACAAGGTGGGATAGACTTCTTTATCTTCAGATGCATCAATCTTCTTCCAATTGGTGATCATTAGAGTAGCCATAGGTCTATAGTCCTACATTCTGAACCTTTTCAAAATCTCTGTAGCATATCTTCCCTTCCAAGGAAAATTCCACCATTCTACTGCCAAACTTCCAACCCCAAAAAATAATGCATCCGTCCCAAATCCTTCATGTCAAATTCTGTAGCTAGGTTTTCCTTGCAATCTTTGATGAGCCTGGATGAACCAGTTAGAAAAAGGTCATCCAATTATAACACCAGAATTAGAGGCTCATTCTCTACAATCAGATAGTAGAGGTTGGGCTCTGCGTCACTCTTGACGAATCCCATCTTCTGCAAGTAACCATCAATTCGACCGTACCATGCTCTAGGCGCTTGTCTAAGCCCATACAAGGCTTTCTTCAACCTGCACACATGAGATTTCTTCTCATGTGTCTCAAAACCCTCTAGTTGTTCAATGTATACATCTTCTTCTATCACCCCATTCAAGAACGCAATCTTGACGTCCATCTGGTGAATCTCCCACCCCATCTATGCTGCAAGGGATATCACGGATCTGACAGAAGTATACCTGGCTACTGGGGCAAAGGTTTCTTCGTAGTCTATTCCTTCCTTCTAAGCATACCCCTTAGCCACGAACCTGGACTTGTATTTTTCCACACTGCCATCTGCAGCATATTTAACCTTATAGATCCATCTCGAACCTACAACTGACCTGTCCTGAAGTCTAGGTACCACTCCCCAGACATCGTTGACCATTATGGAACTATATTCCTCCACCATAGCATCTACCCATACTTGATGTTGAACGGCCTCCTAAAAACTAGATGGTTCTCCAACCTGAGCCACCAAGGCTTGGTACCTATCTCGTTGTCAACGCTCCCTTTTCTCATTCATAGGAGCTCCAATGAAATCCTCTGCATCCCGTAGTATCTGTCGAAGTTCCCGGCTCGTTCTTCAAGTGGTAGAGGGTAGATCTATTTGCTCCTCCAAAGACACCACCTGCTGCGATATCTCTAGATTCTCGTCTTTTGGAGAAATATTGGTGTTGTTTTTTGTTGGTCGAAGTGGCTGGACCAATGGATCATCCTTAGACTGCTCTTCGGAAGGCATTTCTCGAGATTTCCTAAAAGCTTTGTCCTCCATGAACTTTACATCACGTTGCACTATGATCTTCCTATTTCCCGGAAGGTATATTCTATATGCCTCAACATTCTCGCTATATCGCACAAGATATCAGTTTTCTGCAGTTTGATCCAACTTCTTCCTCTTTTCTTTGGGTATATGGCAGTATGCCAAACTCCCAAATATTCTGAAATGACTCACTTCAGGCTTCTTGCCAATGAAGACACTCTCTGGAGTAAACTTACATAATGCCCTGTGAGGAGATGTGTTTTGGACATAGACTGTTGTGCTACATGCTTTTGCCCATAGAAATTTGGGCATATCCTGATCATACAACATTGCCCTTGTTGCTTCAATAATCGTCTTGTTCTTCCTTTCTGCGACTCCATTTTGCTCCGGATTATATGGAGCTGTCCATTCTCTTTTGATACCTTCCCTTGCGTAGAAATTAGTGACGTCCTTATCAATGTACACTCCACCATTGTTTGAGTGCAACACCTTTATCCTCTTCCCTATCAGATTCTCAAGCAAAGCCTTAAACTCTTTGAATCGATCAAAAACCTCATCCTTGGTTTTTAGAAAGTAGATCTAAGTCTTCTTGGAATGGTCATCAATGAAGGTGACGAAGTATTCGACATCAATAAGAGCTTTTGTGGACATGGGTCCACAGATATATGAGTGTATCAATCCTAGAACACTCTTAGCCCTATTGTTACCTCTAGAATAAGTTGCTTTGGCGTACTTGCCTAGTGCGCACCCTCTGCATACATCATCTCGTTTGATACTTTTCTAGAACTCGTGACTGTCCTTTTGAGGATTCTTAGAGCCCCATGGTAAGTAAGTGCCCCATCCTCCTGTGCCATAGTTCATTCAAATCTTTTTCTCAACTGCTACCTATCAGTGCCATTGGAAATTCTAGTTGTAACTTATACAGTCTGTTACTTCTGACTCCAATTTGAGCCTTCTTCTTCCAACTCGGATGTTTGACATATACTTTCTTCTCAATGAAGAAAACATCATAGCCCTTGTTTTGTAACTGAGACACAAAAAGTAAGTTCATCCCCAATCCAGGCACATGCAACACATTGGTAGCTTCAAGTCGATCCCCTGCTTCTATTTGAAAAACTATAGTACCCCTTCCTACAAGGGTACATTTTGACTTATTTCCCATGGTGATTTGGAAGTTCATTTGTTCTTCTTGATAGCTCGAAAAACATTCTCTTATTCCTGTCATGTGTGCAGAAGCTCCACTATCAATATACCAAACCTCTGAGGAAGCAGAACTTCCCAAGCAAGCGACTTCTTCTTCCAATCTGGAAGTTAACATAGAATAGTCGTGATCCATATTCTTCATTCTTTCCTCTTTCTCGGGAGAACTACGTGAGTCCCTTTAAGTTGTTGCTCCAGCATCATGCTCTCGACTCATTGCAGATTCTCTAATCCTGTTGCCCGATCTCAGCTCTCATACCATCTGAAAATTCCAAACATGAAATTCTACTACAGTAATTGATTTATTTCTCCTACTTATTTTCCACAATAAGTTATTTACAAAACCCTTCAGTAAACATCAAAGTAAGTTCTACTGCAGTTGTCACATAATAGCATAAAGAAAAGAGCAGAGAAATACAAGCACAAGAATCAATCACATCAACACAATTATTTTTGGACAATCGTCCCCAGAAAAACCCAATGCGGGAAAACCGGTGCAACAGATGAGGGTTTATTTATTAATCTTCAACAACAATCTCTTTACAAGGAATGATTCTGCAGAACATAGAGAAACTTCTGAGAAAACTCCTGAGATAATTTTTCTCCTCACTTTGGAGACATTATGACACCCCAAAGACCCTCCAGCCTTCTCTATGTCACCTCTGTGTCATCTGTGTGAGGACTGCGTGAGAACTGCGTCCCTAGTTGCGCTGTCTCTCAGAGCTCTCCCTCTACGTCGTCTCTCTGATGCACTGCATCACCTTCTCCTCAGTGTCTGACTAATGTTGATGCCCTCCTCTTCCTTCAACCTGCAACACTCCCTCTGAAATCGAATTCTTACTCCTTGAGAATCGATTTCCCTCGGGTTACTGAGTATTTTCCCGGTGTGTCTCCGACTGACCCTCAAGCTTCCTCTTATACTTTTTTTGTTGACGAATCAATGACCGAGATTAAGTCTCTAATCAATGGCTAAAGATTAAATGAGACTTGATCATCGTCTCTTAGAAGCTTCTCACCCATATTTTCATTAATACCCATTAATATTTTTATTTTCCTAAGTTTAGACTTAGGAACCCCATTAAAAATATTAATTATTTTAATGAAATACAATCCGGACAGAATTTCACCAAACAATTTATGGGTCTTGAAGATCTCATGTGTTGTAGCCCCTCCACAAAATTTTCGAGCTAGAGAACATCCGATGCTACCCAAAATCAACAACATTAAATCTCATGTGATAAAAAAGATTTGTGGTATTGCATTCATGATTTTATTCGTGATTTTGGAGGTCTGTCATATGATTTATAAGGTCTGATATAAGCTCTTATAACTCTGATATAAATCATACGAGTGATAAAAAGTACATCATAAGAGCCTCTAATTTCATAAGAACTCATCTTAAGGCTTTGGAGCATCATTTCTCATATCTTAAGTTATTGGCAGAGTGATTTAAGTGGGTTGCTCTATGTTTTATCTTCATCTTGTGGATGAGCTAATCATTGTGGAAATATAGTGAAAGAAAAGTAATTATTGTCTTGTTGGTCACTCCTTGCATTTCCATATCTTGCATTGCATCATTAGACATAGTTTTGCTCTTGTCTCCATTTGTATCTTAAGATTACATATAAGTGCTCTCTAATATTAAAGAAATTGTGCTCATCGTTATTTTCTAAAGAAGTGAACCTAATTGCATATCTTGTTATAAGAAGTTTGAATGATAGCTAGTCCTCTTGGTGTTGCATAAAAGAGCATAATTTTCAAGGTAGCCTATTATTTCTAAATGCTAGTGGCATAAGATTGCTTTCATTTCTTATTGTTGAGATTGCTAATTGATAAAATCATTTTATAATATCTCTATTGGAAGTTAACAATTGTGCTTGAAGCCTTCTTCTCTCACTGGGATTATTGTTCATTAAATCTTGAATTGGTTTATTGTGAAGTTCTTTGATCAAATGGTTTATTGATACATTGTTTTAGTTGAGATTGTTCTTGTAATTGCTCTCTAAGTACTTCACTCACTTACGCTCTTGTGTTGAACATCATAAGCATTGAATCTTAAGTACTTTAACTTGAAGTACTTAAAAGTCATTTAATAATCTCAATTAAGGCCATCACTCATATCTTGCATATCATTCTAGGATTAGAAGTGCATCTATGAAACATACCTCCAAGCATAAGCTTGTTTAATAGAAAGATAGGACCCCCCCTCTCTTGGTTTGCAATGCTCAATCCTTGCACTAAGGTTAAAACAAGTGACGTTGCAATTCTTTTGTGGAAATCCCTTGCAGGTACGGAAGCACCTGGGTAAACAGAACCTCACAGGAGGTATCGTCAATGAGGCCATAGCCTCCTTCTTGTGGGCTTATTTCTACAACCTTCTTGCGAGACTTGCTTCAAGACAACTAAATTGAGGGTTCTCATCTAGAATAGGCATTCTAACTAAAATTAACCAAGAGCTTGCATCTCACTTAGTTTTGGGTGTTGCATCTCATATAGAATAGTTTCTCATCCTAGAAGCAATTGTTCATCCGGTAAATTGGTATTTAAATTCACATTGTGCAAGTAATTTGACTCCTAAGTCACTGGTCTCACATTTAAAAATCCTTAAATCTAATCAAGTTGTGCTAAATAACCAAACTTGTCAATTATCCTTAACCAAGTTGCTAGGCTATTCAGTTGTGCCTCCCAGAATCATCATCTCATTCATAGGGACTACCCCCCTTAGCATGTTGTAGGGAGACAGCTTAAACGGAGAGGGTCGAGATAAGAGTTGCAGCCCCTACCCTGAGCATTGTCGCATTATCGTGTACAATTTGAGCGACAACAATGGCAATGGAAGCATTTGATCTTGCTTATATTTTTCTTTTTCTTGTCACCCTTTTGACTCAACTCGGCCATTCCTTAGCCCTTCTTGCCCTTGGCTTTGCTACCTTTGCCTTCCAAGGCAAAGTTCTCCTCGTCCTTTGTCTTTGCTGATCTTCCAACTCTCATCCCTCTCTGGATTTCTTCTTGAACGCAGTTTGATCACAGTCATTCCCAGCTAGGAAGATTCTCTTTGCGACTGACTACATCCTGGAAATTTCCCCAAGACTTATGAAGTCCCAGAAGCGTAAGACTCACAAGGTCATTGTCTGCTACAATGCAGCCCACTCCAACTAGCTCATCCTCAACCTGAATGAACTTGGAAAGGTACGTAATGATGGGCTCTCCTTTGCTCATCCGCATATTTCTTAGCTTGTCCTTCAACGCAAGTTTCCTCCCATCACTGGAACCCTGATACAAATCCAAGATGACTTTCCACATCTCGTATAAGGTCTTCTTCCCATGGAGATGAGGGACAATATGGTCCTTGACCCACTCAAGAATGATCCCCTTGGCCTTGGTGTCATTCTTGTTATGTTGGATCAATTGTTGGGGATCTGTGGGTGGAACTATTTGATTCGCCACAAATTCTAACACCCCATTATCCTCCAATACCACTAAGATCCGCTCCTTCCATGAGCAGAAGTTAGAGGCTCCCTCTAAACAGTGATGTTCCCTTCGTCCTTGGAACGACATATTGCTATCCAAGAATACTGCTCTTCAAACTCTAGTGCAAGCCTTACTGACTGAACTGCACTCTTCACCGACTGAACAATTATGGTGTTGGTCTTTATGTAGAACTCTGCGTTGATACCATGTTAAATTTCTTGAAACTCTGCAACTACTTAGATGAATTACTGGAAACAAGGAAACTGAAAACTGAAATCAAATTTATTTTCACCAAGATATAGAGTTTCTTAACAATCTATAAGCAGCAGAAAAACACTAGAGATAAAAAAACATGCACACAAAATTGACACGCTTGTTTTACCCAAGAAACCCAAAAGGGAAACCCTACTTTCTTTGTTGTGGTGTTTTATTGATTGTTCTTGAGCAATTGGATCTATTACAATTTACGCTACAACTGCAACCAACAATATGTCTCTCAGAACACAATTGTTCTCTTGTTGAATAGCCTTGACTGGACCTGAGAATCCTTGATCCCTGCTCCACAATCCTTGCGCACTGGAGCCCCTATTTCCTTGTGCACTTGCTCCTATTTCCTAGCACAAAATTGGGCTCCTATTTTCAAGCACAAATCTCCTATTTCCTTACGCACTTGTGTCCTCCTAAATCCTTACGCGCAAGCTCCTCAATTCAGCACTCTCCACACACAAAGGATTGATCTCTCAAGAATGATTGATCTTGCGCCTTCGTCCTTCTTTTTGATAAAATTTGTACATGTAAGAAGGCCTAGTTCAATTTGGAAGTTCGAGTTGTGATTGCAAGTTAACTGAGAGTTCATCTCATTCTCTCTCCAATCAACACTGGAGTCAACTCGTTCTAGCCGAACTCTAACTAAACTTGTCATTGCCACCTCGTCCTATAGTCTAACTGAAGAATACTCCACTTAATTGAAGCTCCAACACTATGCATGCAACCTTGATGACCATTCCAGTAACCTAGAAATCAATTCATCATAACTGAAATCTATCTCATGAACTCGCACTCATGCTAGAGAAGGACAAATTTGTGGTCTTCATTGGCTAAGGCACAAGCCATAAGACCTTCCATCGCTACATTTTCAATAGACTTCCATAACCGATAAAAGGAGAAGGTTGCGTAGATAGCTAGGAAAGATATTCATTGTGAGTTTTCTATTTTGTGTTGCTGCAATTTTGGGCATAAGGTCTGACAACCTTGAGTATCCCTAGTTTCAAAGAGACATATGGGCTACCCCTAGTTAGAAGGGTGTGTTTCAGTAGAAGAGCTTCAGTTTGTGAGACCCTAGCACATCATCTTTTTTAGGTTGCAATCATTCATCAGGCTTGGAGTTTGATTTAGAGATAAGATTCAAAGGACAATTTCATATGTGTTTATTTTAACAATTATTTTTCATAGCTGTAACTTTTTATTTTTATATGCAAATAAAATTTCAGATTTTGTTGTGCCCTCATTTTTAAAATATTGTTTCTTTTCTAGTATCTCTATTTGGGGATATTACAGTGCCCCAAAGAACCAATGGCACCCCCAAGCTAGCCTTGTACCTTCTTGATGGGTGTTGTCTTGTTCCAGAGTCCAGATGAGGATGGTGATCATTTGAGACACTTTGGGAGGGCTAGCACACCTGCTTTAGATGATGATGTCAGGCACTAGGGTTGCCACATTACCCACGCAAACCCTAAGATGATGACAGATTGCTTCTTGAGGATGACATCCTGGATGAGGAGTTGTAGCTTGGAGATACACCCATTCACCTTGATAAGATGTCTTGGAGTGAGGAGCACTCTTGGCCCCTTTTTGCCACCTTAGTTGATGAAGATGCTCACTTTATGTGGATGACGTCAGGTTAGAGGGCTACTTTCCCCACATGTGTGGAGAAAAGAGTCTTTTATTATGCTTTATAATTAAGTAAAGTTATCCCTAGTTCAACTTCTAATCTATTAGCCTTATTGAATGCTTAAAGTTGATTTTTAGGGCTTTTACTTGTAAACTAGAACTAATTTTGCTTGGTTACCCTCGTATAAGTAGAGGGGAGTCGAATTAGTTGAATCATTCTCACACACACTCAATTCTCTCTATTGCAAAGAGTGTGCACTAGTTTCTCTTCTTCCACTTTGTAAGATACCCCCCAAGGAATATCTCAAAATCCCACTAAATTTCTAAGTTTTGATTGAGTTTGTCTTTGTGGTATTTTGTAAAATAGTTTGCATGTACATGGTTGTAGGTGTGATTTTCTTGTATTTTTATTTTTATAAATGAATACAATGCCAGACAAATGTTCAAATGATGTTTCTACAACAGTATAATATTTATATTAAACTTAGAAACTGATACATATCATTGATAGAACATGCTACAACAATATTAGGAAAGATACAATGATAAATACCAACAACTTAGTACAAACAATGTGGCTATAGGATAGCACCTCAGAGAATGAAATATGGAATCTCAAACCTCAAAGATGGGTTGGTTTGATAAACAGTGGACTCTTCAACCTCACCAACGCATCCCCAGCAAAGATAAAGGTTGTCTCTTGACAGCTCGAATAGGTGCCAAAAAGAGGTACTCAACCTCCTTTAAGATTGCTACTCAGGCTCTACACAAACCCTGCCTCTTTTATCAAATCTCGGCCACCAACTGCTAGAGGTAATGTTTAACAGTAAGCTCAGCAAACAACAGAAGAAAGCTCTGCCAAATGCTCCAGTCCAAACACTAGTAACTCGGCCCCCAATAATGATTGATTTCGGCCTCCCTTTACAAGATTAACTCAACCCTAGAAGAGATTGTTTATGACAACCAACTCGGCCTCTTCAACAGTAGGAAACTCGGCCCCTTATAAATGGCAGAACTCATCCCTCATGAAGTGATAGAACTCGACCTCTTGGAGATTGTGAACTCAACTTGTGTAAGAAATATAGAATACCCAAAGTTAGTTTATAAAACCAATTGATAACACCTCTGACTTATTTCTACGCATGTTTTCTTCTTCTTCAACAATAAAGCACAATCGGAATCTGAATGACTCCACTCCCACACTAGCTAGGATGTATAGTTCTAAAACCGAAACTAGCAACCAAAATAAGGGTTTCCAAAAACCCTAGTCTCTTTCTCAAGAGTTCTCCAAAATTCTATTTCTCAAGTGAACAAATGCAAGAATGAGATACTCCTCACTTCCCCTTTTTATAACTCACTTGACTATTTTGCCACCCTTTTACTCTTTTATTTTAATAAAATCACTTTAGTGGGTTTTCTCACTTTATAATTTAAAAGTGACTTTTCATTAGCCCAAGACCCATGTCCCTTTTTTCCCCTTTAGCATTTATAAGGTTTTCTCCTAAACGAATTGGGTTCCCTTGATTATATTTCCCGTCCTAACCTACAAAAACTTAATTATACTAGCAAAATCATCCCCTTGTGTCTCCTAAGTGGATGGGAATATTACACATTTGGACGTAATGGCTACATAGGAGTGTGAATTGGCTTGGGGAGGGATATCTTTTGCATGGCGAGACTTTTCTTTGGATTGATGAAGTTTAATGTTATTTTCTTCCATTTTGCATGAATTGATAAAATTAGGCTTTGTCATGTGCCATATTAACAATTGCAAAATCTTTTATTAACTCTTATTTGTTGTTATGCAAAACTTGTCATCCAGTATCCTTCAAGGGGACTGGATTTGCACCCTTCGACCTTAAATCTCCTAAATAAGGAAGTCGCTACAGTTTTGGAGGTGAAGCGATTTCTCTCCCTCCTCCCTCTCTATCCAAGGTCTTCTTGCATTTTCCTCGTCCTATTGACTCCATTGCCCAATTGACTAAAGGTACTAGACTTTGGGTGTCGATCAACCTAAAATTTTCATTTTTATTTATTTTATGGTAAACTAGGGTTAGGGCTTGGTCAAATCTGCCTTTTATAGCATAATTGCACCTATACGTTATTGTCCTTTAAATAGGCATTGCATTTATTAATGTTTAAAAAGTAAAATCCATCATTTTTTGCATGTTTTACCCCTATTTTTAGGGTTGACATCTAGGTCTTATTGGTCGTTTTGTCTAATTTCAGCCATTCAAAAACCCATTGTTGACCTCTTTTAAAAAAATTGTTTCATCTTGTTTTATATATATATATATATATATATAGATAAGTTTGACATTAGTGAAGCTACGTCATGGTCATGTCCAAGCATAACACCCGAATAGGGCAAGGAATTGAACCCATGACTTAATATCTAGGAGTGCCTTAACAGCGCACTCGATCACCGTCTATCGTTGACCTATCCCTTGTTTACCACACCTTTATAGCCTTAATCTCTTTATTGGTTATACCTTGAATGGACTATTTCCATTGTTGTTGTAATGTTTTGCATGTTGTAAATCTACATACTCTTGAAACCCAAACAACATTTTATAAGTTGACAGTGGCTAGTGGGAAAGCTTACTTGAACATCTGTATATATTATATCAACCTCCAAGGCTTCACCGATAGTTTCCTTCAATCCATCATCTCTTTTTCACCCCGGGTCTTTCTTAATTGAAGATCATTCTTGGGTCTATAGTTTGCAAGTTCCTTAGAGAACCTTTTGGCCTAGAGTTCCTTAGTCATCTACGTAGAAAATGCACAAAATTTTGCAACTGCTAATATGAACAATCTGAAATCTAATTTCTTTTCATATAGACACAAAATTCCTCTACTTAATTTTGCAGAGGAATAGGAAATGAAATAAATACGCAATCACACAATTCAACAACAAAATTTTTCTAGGGAACCCAATTGGGAAAACCATTTCTTGATTGAGAATATTATGGAAGAAGAATAAGCAGATCTCTTACAAAACAATCTTTGTTTCGCTAGAGAACAACCTTGTTCTCTTTTCTCACACTAAGCCGAAACACCCATGCCTCGATCCCTAAGCTTGCCTCCTATTTTCATGCGCACTAGAGGCCCTATTTTATAGCACACTTGCGGGCCCCCTATTAAATAGGAAATCCTCCTATTTCTATGCACACTTCCTTAAGGAATTGCTTTCCTCTCCAACAATTCGCACAAGCTCTCTTGGCACCTTTCTCTCACAAGCTCACACAAACCCGTGCTCAATTATGATATGACAAGTTCCTTCGTTCCTCCTTTTAATGCAATTCGATTGGCTAAAGTTAGCAAGTTTCTAATAGAGGAAAGTTGCTTTTGTGATTGATTTAGTTAACTACTCATGCAACTGGTTCCATCTTAGTTCTAGAACTTGAGACTCAAGCACTCGTCCTTTTCCTCAATTAACTCGCACTAGAAGACAAATAACTTGGCCTTCCACTTTAACGCATTAGTTAACTGCTTCATAGATCGTCCTAATTTTTAGGAATTCTCCTATTCTTTAGGAATTCAAGCATTCGAACATGCTAAAGGAGAAACTCGTTGTTGATCCTTGAATTAAGGCACAAATCAAGGATTCCTTCACTACTATTTTCAACACTCCCTCTTAGCAAGGAAGGGGTTTTGTACAACTCCCAACTTATCTCTAAAATGGACAAAAATGCTTCTTTCCAATGCCTTGGTCAAGATATATGTTGTTTTCTCCCTTGTTGGAATGTACAATAGCTTCACTATCCCATTCTGCACACAATCTCTGAGATGGTGGTATCGGATCTCGATATGCTTTGAGCGATCATGAAACACTGGGTTCTCAGTGAGCTTGATGCAACTCTGCTTATCACAGTGTATCATAGTAGGCTCCATCCTCCGTCTAAAAAGTCCCACAAGTAACTTCCTCATCCAAATACCCTCACATGTTGCAAAACTAGCAACCATGTACTAAGCCTCTATTGAATTGAGTGCAACTAATCTCTGCTTCCTATTGTACCACGAAACAGTGGTTAACCCAATGTTGAAGATGTCACCTGAAGTATTCTTCCTGTCTGTGGAGCTCCCTGCCCAATTTGCATCTGTGAAGCCCTCGAGCCTCACTCCATCAACTTGTTTGTACCACAATCCATAATCCGTTGTGCCTCTAAAATATCTCAGCACATGCTTTGCAGCTACCCAATGAACTCTGGTCGATTCCAACATGAACTGACTTAGCTGGCTAACTGCAAAACAAATATCAGGTCATGTGTTGACCAAGTACATCTACGACCCAATGAGTTGCATGTCTATTATAGCATCCACTCACTCTGCTCTACTAGCATCCACCTTCTTCCAGTTTGTGACTAGAGGCATGGCCATGGGCCTACAATCTTGCATATGAAATCTTCGGAGAATCTCTATAGTGTACTTCCCTTATCCCACGAAGATTTCACCATCACCCTGCCAAACCTCCAAGCCAAGGAAATAATGCATAAGCCCCAAATCCTTCATTCAAACTCCTTTGCAAGGTCCTCCTTGCGATCCTGGATCAAGTTGTCGTCTCCAATCAATATAAGGTCGTCAACATAGAGCACTAGAATAAGCGAAAGCCCTCCAACCATGATGTAGCATAGGTTGCCATCTGTCTCACTCTTAGTGAAGCCTAATCCTTGAAGGTAGTTGTCAAGATGAATGCACCATGCTCTCGGGGCCTGCTTGAGCCCATAAAGAGCTCTCTTTAGCCTACACACGTGTGTCTCTATTGAATTGCTCAAACCCCTCTGGTTGCTCCATATAAATCTCCTCCTCAACCACTCTGTTGAGGAATGTTGTCTTCATGTCCATCTGGTGGATCTTCCAACCCATCTATGCTGCAAGTTCCAGAATAGTCCTAATGGGTGAGTACTGTGATACTGGGGCAAATGTATCATCATAGTCTATGCCCTCAATTTGTGAGAAGCCCTTGGCTACAAACCTGGCCTTATACTTCTCCACACTCCCATCTGTGCCATCCTTCACCTTGTACACCCATTTCAATCCAACTACTGATTTACCCTCAAGTCATGGCACAATCTCCCAGACATCATTATTCATGATTGATCCAAAATCTTTTGCTTATAGATGTATTAAAGAATTATATGCATAAAATTGTAGCTTAACATAGAAATTTAATGTGCACATGAGAGAAGAGGAGAAACACATAAAGCATGAAAGAAGACAACAAGACTTGATAATGGAGTTCGTCCGACTTGGACTACGTCTCTTGGCGCTGCTCAATCAATGGGGAGGCCTTCATTCATTAAGTGGCATGAGAAAGAAGGGTACAAGCATCAATTACAAAAAGGAGTTTTATACCTCCATACTAAAAAATGGCCGAAAAATGCAGAACTCTGATGGAGAAACAGACAGCGCCATTGCGTTCATGGCTTCGAGAAACGCTGAAACCATATAAAAATTGTCAAAATCTGACAAAGTGGAAATTCGTCCCTCTTGCAAAATTCTGCCTTGAACTGTGTGCCCTGCCTCCTCCCACTGGGCACACTAATAAACTGCATTTAAATATAACTTCGCCGACGGATTTTCCAAAATTGACGGTTGGCTGAGTTGGTTAAGGATCCGGTTATTACAGAGGAGGTCGGGCGATCAAACCCCGCCTCCTTCCTTTTTTTACATAATAAAACTTCTTTAATTAGATTGTGGGTTGGGTTGGGCCCGCCTTGGGCAGCGCTCCCCCCATACCTACCTCCATCTCCATGCTATATTTAAATGGGTAGTTGGTTTGTTTTTGGGATCGGGTCCGTGCCCAAGGGCCAGCCCTACCCAACTCCCTCGTATATTGAGCCCTGGTTGTTATGAGGGTTGTAAGGTGGCGGGGTCATGGCCGCCCACCCCGTATTGATTGTAGTTGGTTCCGTGGGAGGGGCCGGGGGTCGTGGCCCGCCCCTCCACCAATATTGTTATGTTATTACATGTACGGGTTGGGGTGGCGGGGGTGGTGGCCCGCCACCCCTTTTTTTATATTTTTTTGTGTATAAAACAAACTGCGCGTTTTTGAAATTTTGGTTTTTGACCGAAGGAGTCATTTTAACCACGCAACAATTTTGCCCGGAATTTGGCCGGAGTTTGCCGGATTCCATCTATCGAAAAAAGCCCAAATTGTGCCTTCATTAATCTTGCCCAGTAATCAAAAGTCAACCCAACTTTGACTGCCTCTATCTCCTTCATCCGCACTCGGATTGGAGTGTCGTTCGCACCGTTGGAATCAGGGAGACGAGCACTTCGATCTGATGTCAAGTTCATCGTCTTTCCACCACTTCGAATTTTGAGCCTTTTCCATGCCACTGGTGTCTGCAGATCCACCTGGATCAATCCTCCCTACTGAGGAGCTTTTGGACCCCAAAAGCATTTACACTTAGCACATTGTTTGTGTCCTTTCAACAAACACTTTCGATCACCTGCACACAAAACTAGTACATTTTTTTTTTTTTTTTTGCAATCATGCACACACACCACACATGACTTAACAATCCTTCCTTGCCAAGAGTTTATAGCACACACTCCTTGGCCAAGGATTACATAAAAAGTAATCAATACTTCAACTACTAATAAAGAAAGGCCAAAATATCATCATTGCGTTTTGAAGTGATAGGAAACACACCATCACTTTTACATTTACTTGCAACGTATGATTTACAATGGTGGCCATAACAAGCTACTACCTTAGAAAAACCAACTTAATAAAGTAGACCACCATGAATGGGGTGGATTCATTTGCTGAACATGTTCACCTTTCGGCTCCTCCAGTGATGTTTCCAGAGCATGGAGCATCGGACACGCGGTTTGTTGGTGTCCCTCTTTGTTGCAATGGCTACAACAATTATTTTTCCTCCAAACTTTCAAGGTTGCCTTGGGGCGCTTTCCACTGGTGTTCCTCCGATAAGTGTTTATGGGGCCCTCACTATCATTGGACTGTGAGGAGGGAACTTCATCGTCTATCGTTCGCTGGTTACTAGCTGTATTGGAGCTTTCTCCCATTTCCTTTCTGGCGTATTCAAGACCTGCACGACATGGCAATTCCTCGACTTCGATGGGGTTTACGATGCCTTGGCCTTTGATGTCAAAGCTCTTTCCCGGATACCCCATCTTCTTCAATAGTTTGGATCCAATCCCTGTAGTATTTTTTTCAAAAGCAGTGAATTCATCATCATGAAAATCATATGAAATTGAGGAATCGCTTTTTACCTCCAGATAGTGATGCTGCAGCTTTTCCAAGGCCTCATCCTTGGCTTGCAACTGGCATAGTAATCTCTGTTTTTCTTCCCTTGCCTCCTGTAGAAGCCTCCTTAGCTCAACATTCTCTACTTGGATACAGTGGTTGATCTCCTCAAGTTCTTGGAGTCCTGCTGCGGGGAGTGCCCTTTTCGCTACGTCTGTTGAAATTCTTGATTCATGGTCGGAATCAGACCCCAAATACATGGGTCCTCCTGCAGCGGTCCCAAGAGCTACAAACTTCGTTTCATCGCCGGAATCGGACCCCAATTCAATGGGCCTACCTCGTGCAAATCCTGCAGCTGCAACCTTCTCATCTTCCTTTGACTCGGTATCTTGGTTTTGTTGCATGGTGGTGACGACCTTCTGCTTTCCTTTTTTGTCATTCCTTTCAGGTCTCAGCTCAGGGTGCAACTTCCAGCAATTTTCTTCATCATGCCCCCCTTTCTCACAATGTGTACAAGAGGGCTTTGCTTCCCTTCTCTTGGCTACTACAGCTCTCTTTGGGTGGTCATCCCGTTCAGGTGTTCCCCTGTTTTCCAAATGAATGGCCTTACACTAACCGAGTCAATGGTAGTAGGTTCAAACAATAATAATGAATGTCTAATGTAACTATATAATGATCCAATATACTTAGTTACTACTTCACGTGAGTCAAGTGCAATGCCCAAATTAAGTGCTTGTTTTCTAAACTCCTCGATAAAGCTTTGAACATCCTGACCTCTGCCTTGCCTTAAGTATTGCCAATCCATTAAGGCTTTTTGCTTATAACCCAAGGGATAAAATTGTTCCTTTAATGCAGAAATGAAACTAGGCCATGAGGAAAGAAGATTACCCACACTCTTACTACTTCGCAATTTTCTCTCCCACCAGACGAGAGCAATGCCACTCAGTCAAAGAGAGGCCAATTGAATCTTTGCCTCATCCTCTTCGATCTACTGAATCCTGCAGTAGATCTCAATCTGCCTAATCCAATTATTAAGCTTTTCTGCATTACTTTCACCGTTATACATGGGAAGATCAAATTTGACATCTAATTTAAAGAAAGGTTTCTTAGATGCACCCCTTGAATTTCGACGATGATTATGATGAAAGGAAGAAGAGCTTTCACTCGTGGAAGGAGAAGGGGGAGGGGGGAGGGGGGGGTTCTTCTTCACCATTTCCATGCACTGAACTTTGTTCTTCTGCCTTTTTCCCTTCTGCTTTCTCCACCCTTGAAAGCAACTGACCAATATTTTTTGCCATTGTATAGAAGGTTTTGCGGAAATTGAGCTCCTCTTCATCTATCATGTTTCTCCTTCAATGTGCACACCCCGCTTCAGGATCGAAAGATTTTAGTTTCCCTTCGCCTCTTTGGAGCCTGTTTCTTGTTAGCATACAAACATGCAATTCACATCTAAAAAGACCTGCTCTGATACCACTTGATCCAAGATCATTTGCTTATAGATGAATTAAAGAATTACATGTATAAAATTGTAGCTTAACATATAAATTTGATGTGCACATGAGAGAAGAGGAGAAACACATAAAGCATGAAAGAAGACAACAAGACTTGATAACAGAGTTCGTCCGACTTGGACTACGTCTATGGGCCCTGCTCGATCAATGGGGAGGCCTTCATTCATTAAGTGGCATGAGAAAGAAAAATACAAGCATCAGTGACAAAAAGGAGTTTTATACCTCCATACTGAAAAATGGCTGAAAAATGTAGAACTCTGATGGAGGAACGGACAGCGCCATTGCGTCCGTGGGCTCGAGTAATGCTGAAACGATATAAAATTTGTCAAAATCTGACAAAGTGGAAATTCGTCCCTCCTGCAAAATTTTGCCTCGAACTACGTGCCCTGCCTCCTCCCGCTACGCAC
This sequence comes from Pinus taeda, assembly GCA_000404065.3. Classification (NCBI taxonomy): domain Eukaryota; kingdom Viridiplantae; phylum Streptophyta; class Pinopsida; order Pinales; family Pinaceae; genus Pinus; species Pinus taeda. Next base: position 38,453 of record APFE031363621.1, read on the forward strand.
ACTAATAAATTGCGTTTAAATATAAATTCGTCAGCAGATTTTCCAAAGTTGACAATTGGCTGAGTTGGTTAAGGATCCAGTTATTACGGAGGAGCTCGGGCGGTCAAACCCCGCCTCCTCCCTTTTTTTTAAATAATAAAACTTCTTTAATTAAATTGTGGGTTGGACTGGGCCCGCCTTGGGCGCCCACCCCCCGTACCTACCTCCATCTTCGCGCTATTTTTAAATGGGCAGTTGGTTTGTTTTCAGGATCGGGTCGTGCCCAAGGGTCAGCCCTACCCAACTCCCGCGTATATTGAGTTGTGGTTGTTATAAGGGTTGTGGGGTGGCGAGGTCATGGCCGCCCACCCCGTATTGATTGTAGTTGGTTCCGTGGGAGGGGTTGGGGGTCATGGCCTGCCCCTCCACCAATATTGTTATATTGTTACATGTACGGGTTGGGGTGGTGGGGTTGGTGGCCCGCACCCCTTTTTTTATATTTTTTTGTTGTATAAAACAAACTGCACATTTTTGAAAATTCGGTTTTTGAACAAAGGAGTTGTTTTAACCAGGCAACGATTTTGCCCGGAATGTGGCCGGAGCTGGCCAGATTCCATCCGCTAGAAAAATTCCAAATTGCACCTTCATTAATCATGCCCAGTCATCAAAAGTCAACCCAACTTTGACAACCTCTATCTCCTTCACCCGGACTCGGATTGGAGTGTCATTTGCACTGTTGGAATCAGGGCGACGAGCACTTCAATATGATGTCAAGTTCATCGTCTTTCCGCCACTTTGAATTTTGAGCCTTTTTCATGCCAATGGTGTCTGGAGATCCACCTGGCTCAATGATGGAAGAATACTCTTCCACCATGGCACCCTGCCAAACTTGTTGACTCCTTGTAAGAAGAAGGCTCAATGTCCAGCAACTCTATGATCAGTGCCATATATCTTGTGTAACTTTGTGGTTGTTTACTCTACCTGAACATCGTGCTAGGAGCTTCAACCTACTCCTAGGCCTCTTGAATCAACCTCTTGGCCCACTTGGCCTTCTTCCTCCCTGTGTTGGGAGTCTCTATTTGAGTAGTTGCCTGCTCTCGGTCTGGCCTCACCTCTTTCATCCTATTGTAGATCCTGCAGTGCAGTCCTCTTCTCACCTGGTTGAGGCTCGCTTAGATCCTGGTTGTGGCTCCTGCTTGGGAGCAAGTAGCTCCTCCATAGGTACTGCAATCTGCTCACGCTCCAAGGAATCTCTCAAAGCCTAATCCTTCTGAAATTTGACATCTCGCCTGAGAACTGTCTTCCTGAGTCCTGGAAGATACACCCTATATGCCTGAGTTGTCTCACTATATCCCATGAAAATACCCTTTTCTGTTGTGGGCTCCAGCTTCTTCATGCTATCCTTGGACACATGATAGTAAACCTTTGTGCCAAAGATCCAGAAGTGTGAAACATCATGCTTCTTGCTTGTGAAAGCCTCCTCTAATGTAACTTGTCCAAGTACCCTGTGTGGACTCATGTTCTGCAAGAATACTGCAGCGTTGCATGCTTCTACCCACAAGAACGTAGGCAATCCCAAAACATGCAACATGGCCTTGGCCGCTCCAACAATATTGTGGTTCTTCCTCTCAGCGACCCCATTCTGTTGAGGGTTATGAGGTACTATCAACTCTCTCCTAATGCCTTCCCTTGCAGAAAACTCCTTGAAGGATTGGAGACATATTCTCCACCATTGTCACTTCTCACTACCTTGATATTCCTCCCTCTGATTTTCTGTTGAGAAATCTAAAGTGCAATGGTTATAGAGATTTCTCTTTACTTGATAACTACTTGTGATGCCTTTTTACTTATTAGCTTTGTTACTTATTATTATGTGTGTATCATCAAACAGCTACCAAAACAAGAAGAACAAGAACACAGAATATAGGCTACAAGCCAGGGCCAAAACCTCTCCACTTGAGAGGAAAACAAGCAAATCTCTTCTCTTCCTTATAAATTCTTCAATTGACCAATTCCAAGACCTTAAGACCGACTTTAGAACCCTCAAGACCAAGACCAACCTCTTCGGATGATGTGCTAACCTTGATCATGTCAAACCCAGTCAAATCTCTTCCAGTAGTACTTTTTCGACCTCTAATTGCAAAAATTTGAGCCTCCACTGCAGATCTGATATTTTGGTCCCCCAACAGTTGTTGTTGCCACACGTGTGAGCTTTGATCTGCCTTTTGAGCCCTCCTTTGAACTTCGCTTGAATTTCCCTCACTTCAGGAGCATGACGATTACCCTTAGTGACCTTTGCTTGACCTACTTGTCTCCTTTCCTTCAAGATCAACCTTAGGTCTTGCTGCAAAAACCCTAGTTCTTAGCACGTGTGAGAGAGAAATAACCCAAACAAAGATCTTCTTCGTCCTCTTCCTTCTTCGTTGCCTTCTTCTTGCTTCTTCTTCGCTAGAATGAGAGATGAGTGAATGTGTCTCAAGGAGGATGAGTTCCCTCCTATATAAAGGCTCTTCAAGGTGGATGTGGCTCTTCTTTTTAGGCCGACTTGCCAGCTACCAGGTCGACTTGGTCTTGGAGGGCATCTGGACACCTTTTAAGACAAAATATAATTTTCTTTATGAGTTACAATGTGCCCAATGGGGTCTTCAACTTATGACAATGACTCTTTTGACTTCTTGACCTAGGACAAACCCTAGAAGCACTCAATGGGTGCTTGACTTATAAAATAAAGGACCTTGAGCATGAAACACATGCTCCAAAATAATAATAATAATTTTTCTTTCATTTTACATTTTACAAAAATCAAAAGTACATTTCATCTATATGAAGACCGAACCTAGTTACACATTTTTCAACACTCCCTCTTAACTAGGGAGGTATTCATATATGGTACATGGACATTCTCAATCTGAAGATATCTCATAAGAAGAGTCGAATTGGTAACCCATCTGTAATAGCATCACACCAACCAGCATTGTCACATAGCAAGCCCTTGACTAACAGCTCTATCTCTCCACTAGATAAGAGCACAATGTCGACGAGACCAATGATTTATAGACATCATCATCATTGTCTCTCAAGGTACACACTCCACCCAGGTGTTCAAAGAGTATAACCTTCTTTGGGCTACTCTTATCTTGGATGGTCAGCCCTCAAAGAATATCAGTCCATGACTACTCTCATCTTAGATGCCCTACCACATCCTCAGACAGTATCGAATGCCAAATGTTTACCCAATCCTCCATTCTTTCTTCCTAAGTGAAGACAAGAATGATGTGCCTATCTCTCCCTCTCAACTAGGGAGGATATATCAACTAAACCAAGCTTGTCTCTCAAATACACAAGCTTCTTATTAGGAAGAGATTTTGTCAAAATGTCAGCTACCTGTTCATCAGTGGAGATATACTGTAGCTGCAATACACCATCTTGTACTAGCTTCCGAATATAGTGATACTTCTTGTTGATATGCTTTGTTTTTCCATGAAATACTAGGTCTTTAGACAATCGTATACAACTGGTGTCACAATGTATCACTATAGAGTCCATAGGTCTAGAAAATAGGTCGAATAACAACTTCCTTAACCAGACCGCTTCTCTGCTTACTTCACAGGCTGCAATATACTCAACCTCAGCACTAAAAGCAATTGTATCTTTTTTCTACTCATCCATAAGACCATGGAGGATCCCAAACTAAAACTCCTCCTATAGTGCTCCTTCTGACTTGCTCACTGCCTCCCGAGTCGGAATCTGTATATCCAATTAGTTGGACATCATTCCTTCAAGTTTAGGCAGTAGTGGATGGTTCCTTGCAGATATCTCATAATATGTTTCGCTGCTATCCAGTGATCATGTTTCGACTCCACTTGGAATTGACTGAGAAAATTTACTGCAAAACATATGTCTAGTCGAGTATTCACCAAGTACATCAGTGAGCCAATCAATTGCCTATACTTGGCAGGATCTACCACGCTCGATTCGGAACTCCTTAGTCTTTTCAATTTTATGATCATCGGAGGTGTCATTGGTTTGCAATCCATCATTTCAAACCTCTTCAACATCTTGATCACATACTTCCCTTGACCCAGATAAATCTCATCAATTCTTGCTAGACATCTAGTCCCAAATAGTAATATGTCAACCCTATATCCTTCATGTCAAATTTTGTAGCTAATTGCTTCTTACATTCTTCAATTCAATCATCTACACTTGTCAAGAGCAGATCATCTACATACAGAAGAATGATTACCATTTCACCCTTCACAACCTTAATATAAAGGTTCGGATCAGCAGAACTCTTCGTGAAGCCTAACCTCTGAAGGTGTGCCTCCATTCTAGCATACCATGCCTTTAGTGCTTGTTTGAGGCCATATAATGCTTTCTTCAATCTGCAAAGATATGCCTTTGTGTCTTTAACTTCAAATTCCAAGGGTTGCTCTATATAGACTTCCTCATCAATTGTTTCATTCAGAAATGCAGTATTGACATCCATTTGGTGGATGTTCCATCCCATCGATGGTTCCAAAGAGACCAACGAACGTATAGTTGTATACCTTGCTATCGGAGCAAATGTCTCTTCATAGTTGATGCCTTCAAGTTGAGAGAAACCCCTAGCCACAAATCTTGCCTTATACTTGTCAATACTTTCATCTACTGCATGTTTGATCTTATAGATCCATTTGGAAGTTATCACAGATTTGTCATCGGGCTTAGGCACAATCTCCCACACTCCATTCTTCATTATAGATTGATATTCTTCATTCATGGCATCCTTCCATTCTTGATGGTTGACAGCTTCTTCAAAAGTGGATGACTCTGCTTCTATTAGTTTTATCATGTAGGCTACATACCGAAAATATCGTTTGGGCTTCTTGCTTTCCCTGAATGAGCCCTAAGTTGCTCCATGACCTTCTGCATCAAGTAGTGTTGACTTCAACCAATTAGGTCTCTTTCTTGATTCAAGGATGACCACAAGTTGAATGGTGAGATTCTTCTTCTTCTCTATCAACTTCCTCTTCAAATACTAGAAGTTCTTCATCATCAGAATCCATGGGAAGTTCCTTTGATTTCTTGAATGCAATACTTTCATCAAATATGACATCTCGACTGACTAATATATGGTGTCCTTCCTTTATGTAGATTTTGTAGGCCTTAGAGGAGTTGTTGTACCCAACAAATGTTCCTCTCATGCCTGATGGACCCAGCTTCTTTCTTTTGTCCTTCGGTATATGAATATATACAGGACAACCAAAGATTCAGAGATGATCTACAATTGGTTTCTTCCCAATGAATACTTCTTCGGGAGTTTTGTTACACAGTGACCTGTGGGGACTTCGATTTTGAATATATACAGTTGTCTTCGTGGATACTCCCCACATAAACTTCGGTAGATCTTGATCATGCAACATTGCTTTTACACTTTCTTCAATGGATCTATTCTTTCGCTCTACAACTCCATTTTGTTCCAGATTATATGGGACTATCATCTCCCTCTTAATCCCAGATTCCTTATAGAAAGCTATAATTTCCTTGGATGTATACTCTCATCCATTTTCAGATCTTAGTATCTTGATTTTCCTTTCTGTAAGGTTTCCTACTTCAGCTTTGAATTCTTGAAATTTTGTAAATACTTCGTCCTTGGATTTCATAAAGTAAACCCAAGTTTTCCTTGAATGATCATCTCTAGATGTGACAATATAGATGACCTCCAAGTGATTTTGAAGTCATTGGACCACAGAGATCAGAATGAATAAGATCCAAGATTTCTTTTGATCGTGAAGCACTACTTCCAAATGGTCTCTTGGTATTCTTACCCAATGCACATCCTTTGCATACTCCTTCATGATCTTCTTTCAATTTGGGGATTCCTTCTACTATAGAACTAGTGTTGGAAGGATTTTGAAATGAATATGGTCAAACCTTCTATGTCATAGTTCACAAGGGTTGATTTCAATGTGAACCAAAGCTTGTGCAAGAGAAGGTGTCAACCTGTAAAGCCTTCCTTCACGCATACCAATTACTCTAGCATTCTCTACAATTGAGGTTTTACTCCATACTACAATTCTTCCATCAATGAAAGCTACTCTATCACCCTTATCTTTTAAACTTGAAATAGAAAATAAGTTCTTATGCAAACCTAGAACAAATAGGATGTTGTTGAGATGAATGTTGCTTCCATTTTCCAGCTCTGTAGATGTAGATCCAATTCCTCTTACAGGATAGCTCTTATTATCTCCAAGTTCCACTGAGTAAGAAGATTTTCCCTTTGATAATGTCTTCAGTTGTTTGTGATGACCAGTCATGTGTCTAGATGTACCACTATCGATTACCTAAATAATCTCGTCTTGGATTGTGCTAGTGAGTGTTGAGAAGAGTCCATCCTTTGTCTTGGTTCCTTCCTTCTTTGTAGTGAATAGAAGATTCCATGCTTCCTTGATGCCTCTCTTGAGATGGCTTGCTACCTTTGAACACTTTTTGAGGAGCTTCCTCAATGCAATAGAGATCTTCATAATGCCCTTAGTTAACCTTAGCTCTAAAACCATGTTGAGAAATCTAAAGGGCAATGAATATAGAGATTTCTCTTTACTTGATAACTAATTGTGATGCCTTTTTACTTATTAGCTTTGTTACTTATTATTATATGTGTGTATCATCAAACAACTACCAAAACGAGAAGAACACAGAATACCGGTTGCAAGCCAAGGCCAAAACCTCTCCACTTGAGAGAAAAATCCACAAATCCCTTCTCTTCCTTATAGATTCTTCAATTGAAGAATTCCAAGACCTTAAGACTGACTTCAGAACCCTCCAAGACCAAGACCAACCTCTTTGGATGATGTGCTAAACTTGATCCTGTCAAACCCACTCAAATCTCTTCCAGTAGCACTTCTTCGACCTCCAGATGCAGAAATTTCAGTCTCCACTGCAGATCTGAAATTTCGACCCCCAGTAGTTGTTGTTGCCACACGTGTGAGCTTTGATCTGCCTTTTGAGCCCTCCTTTGACCTTCGCTTGAATTTCCCTCACTTCGAGATCATGAGGATTACCCTGGTGACCTTCGCTTGACCTACTTGTCTCCTTTTCTCCAAGATCAAACTTGAAGATAGAAACCCTAGGTCTTGCTACAGAAACCCTAGTTCTCCTTAGCACATGTGAGAGAGAAATAACCCAAACACAAATCTTCTTCATCCTCTTCCTTCTCCATTGCCGCCTTCTTCCTTCTTTGTTAGAATGAGAGATGAGTGAATGCGTCTCAAGGAGGACGAGTTCCCTCCTATATATAGGCTCTTCAAAGTGGACGTGGCTCTTCCATTTAGGCCGACTTACTAGCTGCCAGGCCAATTTGGCCTTGGAGGGTATCTGGACACCTTTTAAGGCAAAAATAATTTTCTTTACAAGTTACAATGTGCTCGATGTGGTCTTCAACTTATGACTTGACTTAAGACAAACCCTAGAAGCATTCAATGGGTGCTTGACCTATAAAATAAAGGACTTTGAGCATGAAGCCCATGCTCCAAAATAATAATAATAATTTTTCTTTCATTTTACATTTTACAAGAATCAAAAGTACATTTCATATATATGAAAACCAAACCTAGTTACACATTTTTCAACATTTTCAACTAAGGCCTTAAACTCCAAGAACTTGGCTAAGACCTCATCTTTCTTTTTCATATAGAATATTCAGGTTTTACGAGAATAATCAGCAATGAAAGTAACATAATACCTGTGTGTCATGAGTGATGGAGAAGAGAAGGGCCCGGAAACATCTAAATGCACCAACTCCAAAATCCCTTTGGCTTTGTTGTCTTGAACTTGGAAGGTTGTTAAAATTGGCAGCTAGGGCCAAATTCCACTTTGGACAGCTCATTTTGGTGGAGATGATGATTGCATTGTATTCCTCTTTTCGAGAGGACAAAAATTGACCTAAAGTTCATCAAATTTGGACAAGCAGAAATGTGTTTTTGAATTTATGCCCACACAAGTGCAAATTGTCAAGGTAGGCCACAGCATCATGTAGGCTCGTGAAGCCCATGAGACATGTCACTTCACCGTCAACGACTTGTATAAATATAAGTGACCTCCAACCTCATTTGGCAAGAAGGACGAATTTTTTGGGCAGATTACAGGCCGAAATTTAAGAGTTGTTACAAGGTTTGACCAGCGTTGACCAAGCACTTTGACTCATCCTTTGACTATGATTTTTGTGGGAAATTTTCGTTTTTGGCAAGCCGTACAATTTGGCACAGAAACCGAGAATTTTTGGGCACTTTGACTTGCATTTACCGCAAGCTTGTTTGACCACAGAAGTTGACTTTAGTTCACTGAGTTTCGTTGTTGTTTGGATGACTGTTTTCACTGCTATTTGACCAGTTAAGGAGCCCGAGTTTGACGACCTTTCACTGAGATTCAAAGGGGAAGTTTTGTTGTTGCGTTGACCATCTTTGACTTTCTGTTTAGGGCTTAAATTGACTACAGATTTGATAGGGTTGTTTTGACTTTGATTTGGCAAAGTCAATTTTGATTTTTTGTACTCTCCCACCACTGAACATTTATATAATAATAAGAAGAATTAATCAAAGGGTTTTCCCCATCTTGGGGTTTTTCCGTGGCAGCCGCCAAATCTGGTGTCCTCTTGTCTTGGCTTGTCCTCTGCATTTTATTATTCATGTTCTATCTACAGTTCTTGTCAATGTGATTTATTGTTAATGTGATTTCTATTGGAAAACTAAATTGGAAATTGTCATTGGGCTGCTAAAGGACATTGAAGTAATTGTGTTAAGCATAGAACATACCATTGTTAACTAAAATTAACATGCAATCAAAGCCTAGGTGAAAACAAAGCCCAAGCCAGAGAGAGGAAAGCAATCACTAAGAAAGATTTGTTGGACAGACTATTGGGCAAGCCTCAATGGCTTCTACATCTTACTTCAAAACTGAGGATAATCTCAAAGACAAATCTGACTATCATGCATGGAAGATGACTTTGGACTTGACTTTGGAATAGCAGGATGCAATGGACTATGTGCAGGGAAAAGTGATGGAGCCTCCTTCAAATGCACCTGTTGCTGTAAAGACGAAGTATAAGAAAGGTGAGGTCAAAGCGGAGAAAATTATCATAGACTCCATTCAAAAGCATTTGGTTGCCTATATTTCTGATTTGGGAACATCTAAGGAGATGTATGATAAGTTGGTTGGGATGTTCAAACTTTCAAAGTGAACAATGCAAATCAAATCCTCTTTCTCAAAAACAAGTTAAAGGACATCAAGATGGATAAAGGGGAGTCTATTCAATCCTACTTCATGAGAATAACACAAATCAAGAATGACCTACTATCTATTGGAGAAGTTATTGTTGACAAGGAGCTCACTCTCATTGCACTTGGAGGTCTTCCAAAATCATGGGATGTGTTTAACACCACCATTCTCAACAATGACAAGATACCTGGTTTCAATGAATTATTGGCTCGATGCACTCAAGAGGAGACGAAGATGATGGAGAGAGACAAGCCCTCAAATGGAAATGAACCTACTACTTTCTCCGCTCATGCAAAGAGTAAAAATAATGTTGGTCCAAGGAGACAGAGTCAAGGTTTCAACTTTCATCAAGGGATTCAAAGAAGGAAGAAAAGGAAGGTGCTACAATTGCAACAGGGTCGTCCACTATGCTAGAAAGTGTCCTCACAAGAAGAATACTCCAAGGGATGACGACAACAACAACAATTTCAAAGGCAATGGCAATCAAAGGAACAACAAGTTCAACAACAAAGGAAAGATGAATGCTCTCGATGCTCGAAAGGGAAATGGTCGACCTCCCAAAAGGACAAGAAATACCAAGTATGATGAAAGTAATGATGTAGAAAAACAAAATGAGTTTTATCTTATTTCCACTCTATCTATTGCCTCTCCTCTGGATACTTTGGATCATTGGTTGATTGATAGTGGAGCCTCAGGGCACTTCACTAGGTACAAGGAGACCCTCTCAAATTTGGTCGAAAGGAAGATTGATTTGGAGATCATACTTGGAGATAATGCCACCTACCCCATGAAAGGGATAGGTACTGTTACACTTCACTTGAATCAAGGTCAAACCATTCATCTACAAGAAGTGTTGTATGTGCCCAATTTGAAGAAGAACCTGGTGTCTATTTCTGCAATGGAAGATAAAGGCTTGAAAGTAGCGTTCGTTGATGGAAAAGTACGTATTTGGCAAAGAAACACTAAAGATGCATTTACTCTTGGATTTAGGGTTGATGATCTCTATCAAGTTGAAGGAAGTCCATTGGGAGCTTTAGCAAGCAATACTTCTCTTCAATCTGAGCTATGGCACCGAAGGTTCGCCCACTTACATTATAAAGCATTACCTGGGGTAAGGAAGATGGTTACAGGTATGCCCGAATTCAATATGAACCATGAAGGTGTTTGTCACGGTTGTGTAGCTCGGGAACTTACAAGAGGACCATTCCCTTCTAGTGAAAGCAAGACTGTCGATATTCTTCAATTGGCCCATTCCGATCTATCTGGTATGTTGCCCGTAACATTGTTGGGAGGATACCTATATTATGCAATCTTTGTGGATGACTTCTCACGCAAAACATGGATCTATTTCTTGAAGAAGAAGGATGAAGTGTTCAAATGGTTATGTTCTTTCAATTTTCAAAGCATTGGTGGAAACTCAAACAAGGAAGAAGATCAAGATATTGAGGACCGACAATGGAACCAAATAAGAACGAAATTAATTCAATGACTTTTGTAGAGAGGCTGGCATTAAGAGGGAGACAATTGTCCCATACAATCCTCAGCAAAATGGCGTTGCTGAATGGAAGAATCGAACAATCATGGAAGCCACTCGTGCCCTGCTCCATGATCAAGGCCTACCAAAGTTCTTATGGGGAAAAGCAACCAACATTGTTGTATATGTTCAAAATAGGAGCCCCGCATCAAGCATTGGATTTCAAGACACCCAAGGAAGTTTTCATTCGTAAGAAACCTGATGTTTCTCATTTTAGAATATTTGGTTGTCCCGTGAATTTTGATGTGCCTAAAGAGAAAAGAACAAGTTGGAAGCTTCTAGGAAGAAGGGTATATCCATTGGCTACCTAGTCAAAGAGATTTGGAAGTAAGTTGTGATGTCACCTTTGATGAAGATACTTCCCTTGGGAAATCCAAAGATCTCCCCATTCCAAGGAAGGACAATGATGATGCTGCGAAAGAACAAGAAGAACTCCAACAGATGAGCCTATGCCCGATGTTGATGTTCCAATGGATCTTATTGATCCACCACCTGGTGATCCCTCTACCTCAAGGAAACAACCCTTATGGCTCAAAGATGTTGAAAGACATACTGCTCCAAGAGGGAGTGATCAACAAGGAGTATGAATCGATCATGAAAAATAATGTATGGGACGTGTTGCCTAGACCCAAGGACAAGTCTATGGTCACCTCAAAATGGCTTTACAAAATCAAACATGGAGCTGATGGGAGTGTTGAAAAATATAAGGTCGGGTTCGTTGCTTGAGGCTTCTTCTCAAAAGGAAGAGTGGACTATGACAAGATATTTGCACGGGTTTCCCAATATACCACTATCGGATCTATTATTGCTCTCGCTGCCACTTAAGGATGGAGCCTACATCAAATGGACGTCAAGACTGCTTTCTTGCATGGCTCGCTTAAGGAGAAAGTCTACTTGGAACAACCTCAGAGGTTCGAAGCACAAGATCGAAAGACACGTGTATGCAGGTTGAAGAAAGCCCTCTATTTGTTGAAGCAAGCCCCTAGGGCTTGGTATGAGAGGATTGACAGTTATCTTATGAAGTTGGGATTTACGAGGAGTCAATGTTGTTAAAAGCGCGAGCGGGATTAAATCGGCGCTGGGAAAAAAGCGGAAAAAATCGGAAAAATCGGGAAAAAAACGAAAAAAAAGCGGGAAAAAATCGTTTGGTACAAAAATATTCATTTTTTCATTTTTTTCAATTTTTCATTATAAATCGCATTGCCCTGCCAGCCTGAGCTTTTTTCCCAAAAAAACGCGCTTTTTTTCCCAAAAAAGTGGCAAAAAAATTTAGCCCGCTTTTTTCTTATAAAAAGCGCGATTAAATCGGGCTAGGGAAAAAAGCGCGATTTTTTGAAAAAAGCGCGATTTAATCGCGCTTTTAACAACACTGCAAGGAGCTATGATGATCCAAACCTATACTTCAAGGTTGAAAAGGACATGCCTCTCATTTTGGTCCTTTATGTTGATGATCTCTTTCTCGCTGGTGTGGACCCTATCATTTATCAATGCAAGAGGGAGTTGACTTTTGAGTTCGAGATGAAGGACCTAGGACCGATGCACTACTTCCTAGGCCTAGAGGTCTGGCAAAAGCCAAGCGAGATTTTCCTTTCTCAAGGAAAATACATTGTGAAGCTACTAGAGAGATGTGGGATGGTGGACTGCAAATCTGTGTTTACTCCGATGGAACTCAACTTCAAGAATCTATGTGGAAGTGATGTTGGGCCCAAATTAGCAAACCTTTCCAAATATCGACAACTTGTGGGGGGGTTGATGTTCTTGGTAAACTCTCGTCTGAACATATGCTTCACTATGAATATGTTGAGTCAATTTATGGTTGAGCCTCATCACATACATCAGATTGCTACTAAGAATCTCTTAAGATATCTTCGTGGCATAATCAACTATGGGTTGAGATACACTGCCGAGAATTTGAGGCTACATGGATATACTGATGTTGACTGGGCTGGCAATGTGGTGGATCGAAAGAGCACGTCAGGATGTTGCTTTTCATTGGGGTCTACTTCGATTTCTTGGATGAACAGAAAGAAAAAATCGGTTGCTCTAAGCACCACCGAGACTAAATACATTGCAGCTAGTATGGCTTGTTGTGAAGCTATTTGGTTGAGGAAGCTCTTCAGTGACCTATTTGAGCACATGTTGGATACCACCATGATCTATTGCGACAACCAAAGTGGGATTTTCATTTCAGATAATCTCGTGTTCCATGACCACCCCAAGCACATTGATATCAGGTACCACTTTATCTGGGATATGATACAACGAGGAGCAATAAGGTTCCAACATATCAGGATCGATGAGCAAGTTGCTGACATCCTCACGAAGCCCTTGGGGAAGGTCAAATTCTTAGCCTTCCGAGATAGACTTGGAGTCGCAGAAGGGAAGGACTGTCCCATGAGGCTCTTGCTTGAGTTGGGCATTGAGCTCTGGGAGCTCCTGGGGGCTTGGGGTACTTCTTGGAGCTATGAGCGACCATAGGGTTAGTGGTTCACCTTCCCCTATAGATGCGTTGTGTACAAGATGAGTGGTTCACCTTCCCCTATGATACCCCATGATGGTTGACATGTGTGTATGGTGAGTGGTTCACTTTCCCCTACGATTGATGACACATGTGTGTAGGGTGAGTGGTTCACCTTCCCCTACAATTGATGATATATGCATAGGATGAGTGGTTCACCTTCTCCAGATGCCCCAACATACATCCTACCCATGTAGTCCGGGACTCATGGGAAGTACCTCTCATCTGGCCAATGAGTTGGGAAAAGTCGATAGGGACCATAGCACTACAGATGGACGCAGAGTGTACTGTCGTACTCCCTATGTTTAGGATGCATGGTGTTCAACAACTTGATCTGGGATCAAATCTGATTGGGGTTCTACCCCTAAACTGACTTTTGTTAGTGGAGAGTGGTAAGGTCTTGTGACTCACTCTTGATCAATTCTTCTTCATTATCTATATTAGTATTCAGTAGAGTAGAGACGAGATACAGAGATGGTACATGATGGCACGATAATCGATGATGATGGATGGATTGGCAGGTGGAATTCTCCCTAGTTGAGAGGAAGTGTTAAAATTGGCAACTAGGGCCAAATTCCACTTTGGAGTCTGGACAGCTCATTTGGTGGAGATGATGATTGCATTGAATTCCTTTTTTCAAGAGGACCAAAATTGACCTAAAGATCATCAAATTTGGACAAGCAGAAATGTGTTTTTGAATTTATGCCCACACAAGTGCAAATTGTCAAGGTAAGCCACATCATCATGTAGGCTCATGAAGCCCAAGAGACATGTCACTTCACCCTCAATGACTTGTATAAATATAAGTGACCTCCAACCTCATTTGGCACTTCACTCACTCACACATTCTTCTCTCCTCTCATTGGTTCGTACAGCTATTGGGCATACCTATTCTCTCACGTGTGTCGCAAGGAGGACGAATTTTCTGGGTAGATTACAGTCCGAAATTTCAAGGTTGTTACAGGGTTTGACAAACGTTGACGAGGCACTTTGACTCATCATTTGACTATGATTTTTGTGGGAAATTTTCGTTTTTGGCAAGCCGTACAGTTTGGCACAAAAACTAAGATTTTTTGGGCACTTTGACGTGCATTGACCACAGGCATGTTTGACCGCCGAAGTTGACTTCAGTTGACCAATTTTGACTGTTGTTTGACCAGTTAAGGAGGTCGAATTTGACTACCTTTGACCGAACTTCAAAGGGGAGGTTTTGTTGTTGCATTGACCATCTTTGACTTTCTTGTTAGGGCTGAATTTGAGTGCAGTTGACTGCAAATTTGAAAGGGTTGTTTTGACTTTGATTTAGCAAATCAATTTTGACTTTTTGTACTCTCCCTCTCTCTGCTGAACATTTGATATAATAATAAGAAGAATTGATCAAAGGGTTTTTCCCTAGCGTCCGCCAAATCTGGCGTCCTCTTGTCTTGGCTTGTCTTCTACATTTTATTATTCATGTTCTATCTACAATTACTGTCTGTTGTCGCGTAAATTGTCCAGGCAGCGCGACAACGCTCAGACCGGGGGCTGTCACCCTGGTCCCCGATCTCTCCATTTAAGACGTCTCCCTAAAGCAGGCTAAGGGGGGTAGACCCTATGGGAAAAGGAAGACCAACTGGGAACCAGTTGGGTTGGGAGACACAACAAGGGAAAACAAGCACTTGATCGATTTTCGAATTTGATTAGATTTTTAAATGCTTAAGACAAGTACCTTATGGAGTTAATGAAAACCAAGTAATGAATTAGTTGTTGCTATTTATTTGACAATTGCTTGAAAAAACTTACAAAATATCCAACATGTAACGAACATAATATAATCCAAGCAACGATTAATTTCACCAGATGCGAAATATTCAATATAGGAGACACAGCAAGGGAAAACAAGCACTTGATCGATTTTCGAATTTGATTAGATCTTTAAATGCTTAAGACAAGTACCTTATGGAGTTAATGAAAACCAAGTAATGAATTAGTTGTTGCTATTTATTTGACAATTGCTTGAAAAAACTTACAAAATATCCAACATGTAACGAACATAATATAATCCAAGCAACGATTAATTTCACCAGATGCGAAATATTCAATAGATGCGCAATGTTCTAGCAAAAAAAATTCAAAAGATCAAATATTTCAAGAAACCACGAAATTTTAAATGCTAACCAGCTCACAAAATGATTCACCACTTTTCAATAGCTAATCTTTAAATAAAAATTTAAGCACATAACAAATATTAATCCCACAACAAAAAAAAGACATGAAAAGGAATTTTCAATTTTTAATTAGTCTTTTTTCAAAGGTTTTTATTTTTAAATTTTTTTTTTTAAATAAATCTAAATCTAAATAAAACAAATAAAAATTCTAACTCTTAGATTTTTTAATTTCGAAAAATTTAAAAAAGATTTAGGATTTTTTTTATTTTTTTATTTTTTAATGATTTTTACTTTTATTTTTATTAAAGTTCAAAAAATATAAAAAAGGAGACAAAAATCTAAGTCTAAAATGAAATAGACAATAAGAAAAAGTATAACTAAACCTAACTAAAGAAATCAAAATCTGAATCTAAAGCTAACACCTAATCATATATATATATAAAAAGGAAAATTTATCAAATCTAAACTCCAAAAAATAAAAGATGAAAAAAAAAAAAAAAAAAAAAAAAAAAAAAAAAAAAAAAAAAAAAAAAAAAATTATGCGCTTTTTTTATTTTTTATTTATTTTTATTTTTTTTAATATTATTTTTAAAGTCAAAATCAAAACAAAACTAAATCTAAATTTAAGAAATCTAAATTAAAACTAAAACAAAATTTTAATAAATCTAAAACTAAAAAAAAAAAAAAAAAAAAAAAAAAAAATCTAATTCTAAAAACTAATTGTATTAATCCCTAAGCTAAACTATAAATCTTAACTCAATATATAAAAAAAGAAAAAATCGTAAATGTCAAAATATACGCTAGACACACAAAGGAAAAAATGAGCGTATATTTTTTTAAATGTGCAAGTCTGCGTGAGAACTTGGCGGCAACGGGAGGAGCGAGTTTGCTGCAAGTTCACGGGCTAGACGTGTAGAGAAGCAGAGATGGCAGAAGAATGGTGATGGCTGAGGGTTTGCAGCGTAGAGATTGAATGGGTTTGATGGCAAAATCGCGTGGAGGAATGGCATGGGCAGGACGATGGGTGCAACAGATGCGTTTTGCAGGTGTGCTGATGAGGGACGAAGCAAGGAGTTGCGGCGATAATGGGCAATGATAGCAGCGTAGAGCAAGGAATGTTTTAAAATTTTCGTTTGCAGGTTTGGAGAGGCAAAATGGATCAGATGGAGCAGCATGGGGAGCTAAGAGGACTTTGCTGAGAGAGACAACAGCGATGAAAGTGTAAAATGCAGGTTTCAGAGCGTATGGAAAACGCAGAGAGGAAGAGCGGCTACAGGGGAAAACTGAGGTTGCTAGATGGTTTTGCTAGCAACAAATGAAGCAACCATGCGTGAGGGAGAGGAGGATGGAAGGATGATTGCGTGACTGGGCAGCATAGGAAATTGGTTGCTTGAGAGAGATGGTTGCTGGAACAAGGAAGTGCGTGGAGATCAATGGCAACAGCGCTGCGAGAAGATTTAAAGAGCAAACAGTGCTTGCAGAATGAGAGAAGGCAGCAAGGCTGGGGCATAAGAAAAATTAAAATTGCACAGTAAACAGCATGAAACCCCACCAGCCAACAAATTTTAAAATTTTGAATCAGCTGCTTCAGATTTGTCAAATGAAAAACCCACAAAATTTTCCAGATCTTGAAACGAATACCCCTGCAAGAGCTGACTCTGAGGCCAGATCTTACCCTCCAGAGCCTAGATCTGGCTTCAAACAAAAAGTCTCCTCTTCAGATCTGCAACCTGCAACAGCAAAACAGAATATCCAGAAACAAAATGTGCAAGAAACAAAACTAAAAAAAACGCTAAAACCAGCTAAATAATTACAATATTCACAGTTTAAAAGGCTCTAAATAGCCATATTTGTCAGTATGCCACAGAAATATTTTTAAGATTTTGATTTTAAGATGAGGTGCTTCAGAAAACCCTTCATGCATTCATAAGAAAAATTCAAATAATAAGCCCGGAATCAAAACTAGCTGAGCTCGCTAGAAAATGCTTTCTCAGGAGTTGGCTGGTTCAACCGAGAACTTCCCCAAACGCCCGTTAATCTTCAAAAAAAATGATTTCCTACACAGCTTAATTCAACCATTAACGAAGAAGGAGAAAACGATACTAAAAGCCAAATGTAATGGAGATACCTGCCATCATATTCAGAAATTTAACTACCATTCAAACCCTAGCGACCAAACAAGATACCTGTGTTTAAAATCACTCTTCATCAAGTTATCATCAATGGCTGAAAATAAAATTATGCAGAAAAATAAAACATCTTACAACACTTCCAGAAGAGTAACACCAGCAAGATTTCAACCCCAAAGTCTTTCTTTATTGCACATGAAAAATGACTACAAGAGAGTTTTCTTTACCACACGACTCTAAGATCGAATGATCTCAAATGACCCCTGACACACTATTTAAAGGAAAATTTCCCAACGGCTAGTTCGAATGATCCATGTCAAAGTGATCTCGACTGTTGATGAGGATCAAAATCTCTTTTAATCTCATCCGTCGAAATTTCAAATGCATTTTAATATATTAAAAAATTGGAATTTTGCATTTATTTCCTCAAAACTTTGACTTATTATTATTTTATTGTTTTTATATTATTTTTATATTTTTTAATTTTTATTTTTTTATGTTATTTTATTTTTTAATTATTTTTTTATTTTTTAATTTTTTTATTTTTTATTATTTTTATTGGACCCTCGAACTTAGCCTTTGGAAAAATCACCTAGGACCTAGGACTTATGAGGGGATAAAACATTTTCTAACCCTCAAGATACTTTACATCATGACTTGTACAATTTTACATCTCAAGGGGGAAAACCCGTTTGACATAGACCTTCATAAACTACCCAGTTTTGCGACACAAATATAATCTAGCAGATCAAGCAATTTGTAATAACCTAGCCAAATAGTTAGGATTATTTCCAAATTACTTTTACATAGACTCCATTAAGCACACTAGGACTCCCCTAAGATTCTAATGACAAAATCCATTCCGGCTTTGGGGTTAGGCTGAAGGAAAACTCTGCCGATCATGGATCGGTGTGACAAAAAACCTTCTGAAACGTAGATCATCACTAGAAGATTAGATTTACCTAGGCAAATACATACATGACACAGATCTACTAAGATTATTTACAGTTTACACATGCAGATTGGGTTTACAACATAACATGATCGGGCTAATGATGACAATCGAATGGCATGGTCATATCGATCAAGCGCTATCCCTTTTGCAAAAAGGGGCTGTACCGCTATGGGTAGTTGACACGTAGTGGTCAACACTGTCAATGTGATTGCTATTGGAAAACTAAGTTGGAAATTGTCATTTGGCTGCTAAAGGACATTGAAGTAATTGTTTTAAGCATTGAACATACCATTGTTAACTAAAATTAACAAAGGAAAACTTGGCATACTTGCTAAGTGAACACCCATTGCACACTCCACTCTTGTCAAAATTGCATGCTAGTAATCCTGTGGCAATCTGTTGAAGAATTTGTAGCGCCCATGATGCAAGTGTCCCATGTGCCTGTGCCAAAGTTCTCCAACATCCCTACTCTGATCACATCCAGCCTTGTTGCTCTCCAGCCTTGTTGCTCAAGGTTGCACAAGACTCCACCTGCAACCTATAAAGGTTCCTCATCCTCACGGCTATTTGCTTCACTGTCCCAAAAGCTAGACGCTTGAGGTACGCCTTACCTCTGTTGAAGATGACATCATATTACTTGTCCTCAAGGGTTGCTACTGAAACCAGGCTCTTCTTCAACCCTGGAACATAGAGAACATCTCTAAGATGGAAAGTGCTCCCAGACTCCCTCTCAAAGCTGACATTATCAACCCCCTTGGTTGCATACTTGCCATTATCTCTAAGCTCGATATGCACCTACAAATCCTTCTCCTCCAGCGAGCTGAAATACTCCCTATTCCCGGTCATATGGAAAGAGGCTCTTGAATCAGGATACCATGTGTTGCTCCCTATTGAGCTTGCCATGCAAGCTATCAATGAGAAATCCTTCTCAAATTGAGAGGCAAATCCATCTACCTCAATTGATGCAGCTACATGCTCCTTATTCGACCCCTTCTTCTTCTTATTAGGACACTTATTAGCATAGTGTCCAAACTCATGGCAATGGGAGCTCTCTCCTAGTCATTTCCTTTTGTGGTTATATTTTTGCATATATTAATCCTTCACCTATCAAACAAGTAGTTGTTGTGATCAATATATCATTCTAGGGCAATACCTTCATCAACTTGTTCAAAAGTGTCACCAATAGGCCTCTCCAAGAGTTATTTCCAACACCATTAAGGCTGATTGTGGCATGTTATGTAATGTTCCTAACTAGGAAAAACAATTATCTACAAAGCAATGAACAAATTCAACACCAAAAATGGGAAAACAATCAACATTCATCCATGAAAACATCATAGACAAGAACCATCTGAGTCATATTATTAATATTTCTTGTTGAAAGTACAATGGTGATGGAAAGTGCACCTGGGCTTGCCTTAATTGGCAAGCATGACAAAACCCAAGTGAGCAAATATCAGCCCTCAAATGCTACACAACTATTGCTCAAAGGATGCTCTGCGCTGCCCAGAAACTGCACTGCCTGTTGGAAAGGAATGGTTGGAAACTCCTCTTCCAATGCGCAGAAAACGCTGCAATTTTAGCCTCCGGCTCCTCAACCAAAACCCAAAAAGGGTTTGGCCTAAGTCCACACCTCAAAATTCGACCTCCAAGCACACATCCTCCTCAAAACGCTGGGAAGTAGGCCCTACATGTAACTTGCTGGAAAGGCCCTCCAAATCACCCCAAAATGCTGAGATATCCCCCTTTAAATCTTCCTCTACTTCTCCCGACAAAT
The DNA here is from genome assembly GCA_000404065.3 of Pinus taeda. Classification (NCBI taxonomy): domain Eukaryota; kingdom Viridiplantae; phylum Streptophyta; class Pinopsida; order Pinales; family Pinaceae; genus Pinus; species Pinus taeda. The sequence goes on from APFE031363621.1 coordinate 58,747, forward strand.
CCCAGCTCTAAAACTATTAATATTGGGTATGTTCTATGCTGGAGCAATTATTTAATTTATTTTCCATATTAGCAATCACATCAGCGTAAAGTAAACTGCAGATAGAACATAAATATAAATCGCAGAAGACAAACCAAGACAAGAGGATACAAGATGTGGCACAAGCTTGGGACAAACCCCACAATGTGTGGGGAAACCCTTTGATCGAATCTTCTTTTATCTTCAAAGTTCAGCAAAGAAAGAGAGAGAGAGAGATAATACATTTACAACAGAAGTCAAGACTTTGACTTATCTGAATCTGAGCATAGATCATTTCCTATAATGATAAGATCAGTTGAAGACATTCTGCTTCAACTGAATCTCCTAAGTGACGACTTCACCTATCCATTTCGTTCATCTGCTGCACCTTAGCATGTAGCATCATCATGCTGCATCATGCATCTTCATGCTGCTCATGATCACTGTGCTGCCCATACATCAAGTTGTCCATGACTTCATACTTCTTGCTGCTCATGCATCATCATGCTTCATGCTTCCCATGCTGCCCATGATCTCACCATGCTTCATGCTGCCCATGCTGCCCATGATCTCATCATGTTGTCTCAATCATCATTATGCATGCCCATCATGCTGCATCATATTGTTCTATTGCTGAGTTGTTGTACACAACTTCACTGCTCTACATCATCATGTTGTACATATTTTGCTGTTGTCATCATGATGACTGGTTAGGGTACCAAGCACTATTGAAACAGTCCTTCAAACAAACTAGGACACTTCTTTGGTTATGATGTTGATTTGGGCATATGTACAAGTCCTCAAAACTCATACACAATCCTAGACTGTGGTGTTATGGCCTGCAACCTAACACACAGTCTTCCTGTGGCTTTCAGGCATTGTTCATGTTGCGGCTTCATGCATTGACAGTGGCCTTATGTTGTATTCTCCATGCGTATATCATGTATAGTATCCATGTTGTGCGTATACCATGATCTGTGTATAGCAGCGTATATGTTAATGCCATGACTGTGTTATTACAGCGTTGAGTTCCATCACTGCAGCTCTTGGCTGTGGCTTCATATATAATTGCGGCTCCTTCATTATGCTACATTGCTTAGTGTCTTCATGTCAGCAAGTGAGGTGATGTGCATATATATATGCGTATGTTACAGTGTATCCCATTACATCGCATGAATGTCTTCATGTCTGTGTTCCTCATCATGTACAGCGTGTAATCCATCATGGACAACATGTGAACTGTGTTTAATCTCTAGCGTAAGAATGTCTTCCCTTACTCTAGGTGACTTCATTACAGGGTTGCGTTTAGATGTTAGGGCTTCTTGAACAGCGTATAAGCTAGGGCATCATCCAATGTATCTTCTTGCGTGTCTCTCCTTCACCAAAAACCCAAGACGTGGTGAGGAGGAGATCACATGAAGTGTGTGTTATCCTAATGACTCCAAATCCTCTCTTATTTATACTGAAAGCGTGGATGATTGAATAGACATGACGTTTGGGCTTCTAAAGCCTACATAAGAGCTGGTCGGCTTGTTAATAATTACATAAACAAAATAAATTCATATCTCCATAAATGCTTATCGGAATCGGATGATCTTTGGATCAATCCTACACCTCTCGACGAGAGGGATCCAATAAAAATATCAGCTACCATAAATAAGCCTACCCACATGGAGTTTGGCCCTAGTTGCCAATTTAACACTCCCCCTCAACTAAGGAGAACTCCATCCGTTGATCCATAAATTTGATTGTACTATCTCTACCATCAATGCCCTGCACTGCTCTGCCCAGCTCTGCTCAGCTCTGCTTGCTCTGCTTTGCTCTGCTCAGCTCTACTGGCTCTGCTCTGCTCTGCTAGCTCTGCTTTGCTCTGTTGGCTCTGCTCTGCTCTGCTCAGCTCTGTTAGCTCTGCTCTGCTCTGCTCAGCTCTGTTGGCTCTGCTATGCTCTGCTTGGCTTTGTTGGCTCTGCTTTGCTCTGCTCAGCTCTGGTGGCTCTGCTCAGCTCTACTAGCTCTGTTTTGCTCTGCTCAGCTATGGTGGCTCTGCTCAGCTCTACTAGCTCTGCTCAGCTCTGATGGCTTTGCTCTGCACTGCTCAGCTCTGCTGGCTCTGCTAAGCTCTGCTCAGCTCTGCTGGCTCTGCTCTGCTCAGCTCTACTGGCTCTGCTCTGCTCAACTCTGTTGGCTCTGCTTAGCTTTGTTGGCTCTGCTTTGCTTTGCTCAGCTCTGCTGGCTCTGCTTTGCTCTGCTCAACTCTGTTGGCTCTGCTCAACTCTGTTGGCTTTGCTCTGCTCTGCTCAGCTCTGCTAGCTCTGGCTCTACTCAACTTAGCTCTCCTGAACTATGAAGAAGAAGAATTGATCGAGAATGTCTCTTACCATTCTCTATTGACCCGAAGTCAGTCTCAAAGTGCGTACCATTGGTCCCAGACCAGTATCACAGTCTCAGAGAGTGTACCACTGGTCCCAGACCAGTCTCAACCGACCCGAAGTCAGCGTCATAGTATGTACCACTCTCACTGGTCCCAGACCAATACTACACTGACACGAAGTCAGTCTCAGAGTATGTACCACTGGTCCCAGACCAGTCTCAACCAACCCAAAGTCAGTGTCATAGTATTATGGTACAACTCCTTCCACTGGTCCCAGACCAGTATCATTGATCCCAAATCAATGGAGGTCATCCTAGCGTAGGGAGTACGGTAGATACAACGATGCGTCCATCAGTACTACTATGGTCCCTAACTTCATTT
>APFE031363621.1:61536-74423 GCA_000404065.3 Pinus taeda
CGGAAGTTCACCAAGAACATCAACGTGATTGAGTTTATGAAACTCAGAGGCATTTCCCAAATCTGGTCCGACATCACTACCATATAGCTTCTGAAAGTTAATATCCTTGAGGTAATCACAGGCTTGCAATTTATCATTCCATATACGGAATCCAACTCCCTCTATCTCCTACAAATGAGAGAGTCTGCACCTGTCAGACATAGGTGCCAGTATGAGAGGTCTATCATCCACAACCTTCGAGTAATGGTTTGGATCGATTTCACTCCTAGTGAATCTTAGCTTCATCAGACAGCTATCAATCCTCTCATACTACACCCGGGGTGTTTTGCTTCAAGCCATAGAGGGCTTTCTTCCACCTGTATACATGAGATTCCTATTCATGAATCTCAAACTCCACGGGTTGTTCCAAACCTATGGACCTGCTACATGAGGGGGAATGGTCCCCTTGTAAGATTTTCCTTCGGTACATCTCAGACATGTACCTTCATGCTCTTTTTGAATTCAGGCATCTCTGTCACCATCTGACTCACAGACCTCCGCTGTTGTGTCAATGGACATGGTCCCCAGTGGACTTCCTGCAACTTGATACAACCTTGAACTCAAAAACATCTTCGAAAATTCAATTTTCAAACACGTACCTTTCCATTGACGAATGCCACCATAAAACCTTTGACTTCCATTCCCTTTTCAGGATAGGTGGCATCAGCGCCAAGTGTAATCCCGTGATTGTTTCCATCTCTACCAAATTAGAGAGTGCACCCTTCTATCCGATGAATTGCCTTGAAGCACTACAATCAATATGCCAAATTCCCAAAGAATCTGGAGGAGAGGGCCAATACAAGATAACACTTCTCTATCTTATCATAAACAATTTTTTATTCCTCTTACCTAGGGTTCCTTGCTTCCTTGAAGAGTCGGTCGTGTCTTTGATGACCTACATCTCTGTCATTCGGACACTCCTTCGCATAAGGGCCGAACTCATAACCAAGACATCTACCTTTCCTTTCACCCTTAGATCCGAACTTCCCAATGAAGTGATCTTAAGGTATGCCATCAGAAGTTTTGTTGCAACATTCTGATAATATGCTCTGCTTCGACTTCACCCTAAGTGAATTGTGAAGAACCCATTGATCCTTTTGTCTTGTCCCAATTGTCTTTGGTGATTGCTCTTTCATTCTTGCTTGGGCATTGTCTTCACCTCAGCTCTGATCCCATGTTAATATTGGGTATGTTCCATGCTGGAGCAATTTATTTAATTTCTTTTCCATATTAGCAATCACATCAGCATAAAGTAAACTACAGATAGAACATAAATATAAATCACAGAAGACAAGCCAAGACAAGAGGACACAAGATGTGGCACAAGCTAGGGACAAACCCCACAATGTGTGGGGAAACCCTTTGATCAAATCTTCTTTTATCTTCAAAGTTCAGCAGAGAAAGAGAGAGAGATAATACATTTACAATAGAAGTCAACACTTTGACTTATCTGGATTTGAGCATAGATCATTTCCTATAATGATGAGATCAGTTGAAGACATTCTGCTTCAACTGAATCTCCTAGGTGACGACTTCATCTATCCATTTCATTCATTTGTTGCACCTTACCGTGTAGCATCATCATGCTGCATCATGCATCTTCATGCTACCCATGATCACTGTGCTGCCCATACATCAAGTTGTCCATGACTTCATACTTCATGCTGCTCATGCATCATCATGCTTCATGCTGCCCATGCTGCACATGATCTCATCATGCTGTCTCAATCATCATTATGCATGCCCATCATGCCGCATCATACTGTTCTATTGTTGAGTTGTTGTACACAACTTTACTGCTCTCCATCATCATGCTGTACATATTTTGTTGTTGTCATCATGATGACTGGCTAGGGTGCCAAGCACTATTGAAACAGTCCTTCAAACAAACTAGGACACTTTTTTGGTTATGTTGTTGATTTGGGAATATGTACAAGTCCTCAAAACTCATACACAATCCTAGACTGTGGTGTTATGGCCTACGGCCTAACACACAGTCTTTTTGTGGCTTGCAGGCATTGTTCATGCTACGACTTCATGCATTGACAGTGGCCTTATGTTGTATTCTCCATGAGTATATCATGTATAGTATCCATGTTGTGCGTATACCATGATCTGCGTATAACAATGTATATGTTAATGCCATGACTGCATTATATATTAGTCTTTGCGTATAGATAACAACGTAGGCCAAGACTGCGTATGCATAACAGCATTGAGTTTCCATGACTGCGCCAACAGCGTATGCCATGACTACGTTATTACTGCATATGCATAACAGCGTAGAGTTTCCATGACTGTGGCTCTTGGCTGTGGCTTTATATATAACTGCGGCTCCTTCATTATGCTACGTTGCTTAGTGTCTTCATGTCAGGGAGTGAGGTGATGTGCATATATATGCATATGTTACAGCGTATCCCATTACATCGCATGAATGTCTCCATGTTTGCGTTCCTCATCATGTACATGTAATCCATCATGAACAGCGTGTGAACTGTGTTTAATCTCCAGCGTAAGAATGTCTTGCCTTACTCTAGGTGACTTCATTACAGCGCTGCATTCAGATGTTAGGGCTTCTTGAACAGCGTATAAGGTAGGGCATCATCCAATGTATCTTCTTGTGTGTCTCTCCTTCACCAAAAACCCAAGACGTGGTGAGGAGGAGATCACATGAAGTGTGTTTTATCCTAATGACTCCAAATCCTCTCTTATTTATACTGAAAGTGTGGATGATTGAATAGACATGACGTTTGGGCTTCTAGAGCCTACATAAGAGCTGGTCGGCTTGATAATAATTACATAAACAAAATAAATTCATATCTCCATAAATACTTATCGGAATCGGATGATCTTTGGATCAATCCTACACCTCTCAACGAGAGGGATCCAATAAAAATATCAGCTGCCATAAATAAGCTGACCCACATGGAATTTGGCCCTAGTTGCCAATTTAACAAAAACTCCTTCCACCAATTCCCACGTGTGCCCAACAATGGCTCCCTATGCAGGCCCACGTGACTGCAAATCGAATTGCCCAAATGCTGCAACCCACTGCTCCAAAACTCTCCCAAAAGGTTGCTCCTCTACTGTAGCACCAATGCCCAAGTTCTCCCCGCAATTGCTGCCTGGATGAACCCCCAAACAACCTACGTGTTCCCCTCCTGCGTCCTCCAGTAACACGCACTGGCTGAGACAAAGGCCGAGTGATGTGATTGTGAAACTCCACCAGCTCTCCTCCGAGGTAGTATGAAATTGGCACTCGAAGTCCCCCAAAGAAAGGTTGAGTCTCCCGCCTGGAAAACTCGATGCTAAACAACTGGTAACTCGGCTAAGCAGCTCGAGCAACACAAATGAGTTCGATAGACAAATGATGCCTTGAGTTGGGGAGCTCCTCTTACTTATAACTTCGTGGCCCTTTCTTTCAAATGTGGGCCCCTCTCACTAGCCATTCAACTTCCCCTCCAAGGCAATTTGAATTTCTCAATGGACCAAGTGTGTTTTTCCCCCACGTGGGTGGCCCCCACATTCCACTAATGATATAATTCGGCCTCTTTTCTCCTAAGTCCCTAAGTCAAAACTGGATGGGTCCAAAGTCACCAAAAATTATCCACAATTATGGGAGGTTAAAACCTGTAACAAAATACTTTAGGAAGGGACATGACAGTCCTCCCCTCCCAAATGTTGCTTTCCCTCAAGCAACTTCAGCATTGGATGCTCCAAAATGTGTTCACCTTCCCAGGTAGCATCCTCATCTAGCAAATTCTTCCATCGCACCAAAATCTCCCTGATGGTCCTGCCCCTGAGTTTCCTCTCCCGAGTCTCCAAAATGGCCTCCAGTTCCAAAACTCGATGCCCCTTGCCATCCAGTGGAGGTAACACCACAGCGGTTCTCACCTGTTGTCCCAACACCTTCTTAAGGCATGAAACATGGAAGATGTTGTGAATCTTGCTCCCCTAGGAAAGCTCCAAGTCGTAGGCCACCTCTCCAATTCTCTTGACCAGGGTTGTGGGGGAGCGCCCCCCCTCGATCTCGCTCCCAATCCACGCTTCGTTCAAGAGCAGGTCAAGAGCGCAGGATCGAGGTCTGCAGCGTCGCTCCCGCCGCTCTAGGAGCGATCGCTCTCAACCGCTCCCCAGTTGGAAAAGTTGCTCCCGACTGGCAGAAAGTGACTCCCCAAGGCCAAGAGAGAGGCGAGGACAGCGTAGGAGAGAGGGAAAAGGAAGGGAAAAGGGAGAGAGGGAAGGGGAGGGGGAGGGGAATAAATAGACCCTCTACCCTCCCATTATTCACTTCATCCCATTGAGAGAGCAAGAGAATTTGGAGAGAGAGCAAGAGAGTTTGGAGAGATTTTGAAGCAAGGAGAGGAGCTTGGAGGAGTTTAAAGAGCTTGCAAGGGGAGATTGGAGCTTGGGATTGGAGGCCAAAAAGGTAGAATCTACACTCTAATCTAGCAATATTTTTTATGTTCATTGCTAAATAAATAAATAAGTAAATTTCTCTATTTCCTAATGAAAAGAGATCTTGGGGTATTGGCAAAATCCCCTTTCATATATAAATTTCGAACCTTGACCTGTGGGTTATGGCCCACTAAGTCTCGTCGGAAGCGTTTTAAACTTCTCACTATGTAACGTGGATCTTTATAAAATCTCCCATCTCCTTAATGGGATTCTAAATCACCATTGCAATCATTAATATAGGCGTTAAGGTTTGAAAACCCACGCCATACACATCAATATATGGGTTTAAAAATAATACCACTGCCCCTATAAACCTCGGCAGTCCACAGCTACGTCCAACTCCGATTCAACACGTTCTCCGCTGCTCCGATGCGATGACTGTCACTTCTCTAACAGTCGAACTCCCACCTTCAGTATACGCCGATGTGATATTAATCAGCGTTCACAAATCACGATTGCTACCCCATCTCGCATTTCTCACAACAACACGCAGGATCAGTTTAAGAACTGACATACTCGTATACATAATGAAAGAAACTTATAACCACAAAACACATGATTTATATTATTTCTGAATTCAGATTACAACACGTTTTTTACGAGCCAGGTTGCCTTGGCAGCGCTGGATATACGTGCGCCTGGCTCCTCCCATACAAATGCACGAAGACTAGTTTATAACAATGGAGGAAAGTAGATTGGATCGTTCCAGATCCGATCTCCCCTCATAAGATCTCTAAATTTACTCAACCGAATCACAACAATCTCTATTAATAATATGAATTAAACGAAAATATGGTTTTTTTTTTTGGCCACGTCAACTTCGCTCTGCTTTGAATTCTTCTTTGATTTAGGGAGGGGTTAGATGCTCCTACATCATTTCCCATTCCCATTCCCATTCCATTTTTTTGCATATTCAAACTTCAAATTTCAAACATCATGGTTATATTGTTTGGCATTTTCTTCTTCTTGGTTCTTTTTTTGGTTATTATGGTGTTGGAAAGTAGAAAAAGGAGGGTTGAACATGAAGAAGTGGGTTATAGTGGACTTGATGAAAACCCCAGAGAGGAGTAACTTAGTGAGGAGGAGCTGAAGGAGAGTGAACATGATTCAACTCAAAAAACTAAACAAGACCAAACCCCATTGTGGAAATTTGTTACTAGGCCTGAAGCAAGGAAAGGAGGTAAAACCACTAAATTTCATTGCCCCCATTGCAACAATAATTACACAAGTTCATACACCTGTGCCAGAAAGCACCTCTGCAAGAAAAGGCCATGGGATGGAGATAAACAAATAGGAATCAAAACTTGTGCAGGTGTGCCAGCAGCAGAGAGAGCAAAATACATAAGGGAAGAGGAGGAAGCCCAATACAAATCTAAAAAATCAAAAGGTTACTTTGAACCAAGCTCACAATCACATGCACAAAGAATTGCTTCAGCATCCTCCCATGGCAGTGGATATGGAGGCACAAGGTCACCAAACATCTCTTTAAAGCGTAGAACCATATTAGATTTCCTTGATGAAGGGTGTAGGAATGATGTGGATTCAAAAGTTTATCGGTTTCCCTATGCATGTGGAATACCATTCAATGTTCTTCGCTCCCCTTATTGGCATGAAATGGTTTCTGCCATAAATGATGCCCCTAAAGGATACAAGAGCCCTGGGTATCCATATAACAAGGCTAGAACTGTTGGACTTGATCATGAAAAAACAAAAATATCACATTCTTTGAGTAGAATGACAAATTCTTGGACTGAGCATGGGGTGTCCATTGTATCGGATGGATGGACAAACATAAAAGGCAAGCCATTGATAAGTGTTCTCGCTGTCTCTGTTAGTGGTGCCATCTTTCTTTCAGCATATGATTACTCAGATAGGTTCAAGACCAGCATCAACCTTGCAGAACCATTAATTGAAACAATTGAATGTATTGAGCCATACAATGTCATTCAAGTCATCACCAATAATGTTGCTAATTGTAAGGCAGTGGGAGCAATTATTGAAGATAAATACCCAACATATTTTGGTTTTGGTGTTTGGTTCACACAATGAACCTTTTGATGCATGATATTATTAAGAACAAAAACCAACAATACAAATGGATTGGTGATTTGTACAAGAGGGGCAAACAAATGATAAAAGTTATTACAAATCATAGCAATACCCATGGGCTTTTCCGTAGTCACTCAAGATTGGAGCTATTGAAGATTGCGAAGACTAGATTTGCTAGCTATTACCTCACCTTCAAGCGCCTTTTGAAGGTAAGAGAGTCATTGGCTAGCATGCTATCAAGTCCACACTGGCAAGTATTAAAGGAAAGAGCTACAAATGCAGTTGACAAGCAAGGTTTTGAACAGGAGGAGGAGACCGCTCTTGATGGTCAATTTTGGGCACATGTGAGGCAAGTATTGAAATTCACCAAGCCCATTTATCACACGATCGTTTTGCAGATACAGATAAACCAGTGATTGGGGAGGTGTATGAGCAGATGGATACCATGTTGGGGAAAATAAAAGATATTGTTCAAAAAGATGATCCCAACTTGTATACACTGATTCACAATTGCGTGTGTACACAGTGGAATAAACTTAATGTTCCATTACATGCCTTGGCGTATATCCTTACACCAAAATACTACTCTCCATCTTGGTTGGGCCAATTTGCACCTGGGGGTGGGGTTAGAGTCAAACCCAATATAGATCAAGAGGTATCTACAGGCATTAGACAAGTTGATACCTGACAGGGAGGAATGTGCTAATCTGCGTCTTGAATTAGTTAGATACTTCAGTTGCACTGGTTTGTTTGGTTCTTTCCATGCAATGGAAGATAGAGACAGATTTGATGCTCTCACATGGTGGGAAGCATATGGCGGCCAGGGACTTTTGCCAAAATTGGCAAAAAAAATTCTCTCACAAGTTGTAAATACTTCTTTTGCAGAGAGGTGTTGGAGCACCTACAAGGCTACAGCATCATACATAATGTGAGAAGAAACAGACTCAATGAAAACCGGGCAAAAATCTTGATTTATGTGCACTACAACTTGAGGTTGTTGAGTCATTACTGTGATCGGGCTTATGAGGATCCAACATATAAAATTTGGGACAACCACCCAGAGGACAATAATTTGAAGAATGGCACTATACATATTGAAGCACTAGAAGCAGAACTTATGGGAGAGGAAGATGAAGCAACAACCATGCCACCCCCACCATCCAATAGCAGTGCTCGAGTTCCAAGTCTTGTTCCTTTTTTGTCGCCACCTCCATGTACACCCTCATGTGGAGGGCATGTGCCTTCTGGTTCTGGTCTGGGACTATGTGGGAGGAGACTCTTAGAAGACCACCACGACCTGCTCAGAAATTAGACATTATTAGTGGTGGCAAGAGGAAGATGTAGATGATAGATTTACTCCTCTTTTCTAGTTTCTAGTAGTTTTTATAACTATTGACTCTTTCATATTTATTATGATATTTTTTGTAAACAATATATGACAATTTAAGTTTGAAGTTTGAAGTTGGCAATTATAACTCATTGGTAATGAATTATGAATATCATGCTTCGTGAAAGTTGAAAGTTGTTTCATTTCATTTCATTTCATGTTAGATATTATTTGTTGTAATGGTTACATTTAGCTTACAAGTACAACTTTGGTGATCAATGATGATAAATGTTATATATTGAATTTTGGAAGCTTGAAACTTTAAGATTGGTGAATCATGATTCATGAGACTCAATATGTTGTATGTTACCAACTTGTGGACTTGATTGATGAAGATTACAACTTCTAGATGATTGTTGTTAAATGGTTCAATCTATGTTTTTTATGTTTTTTATATCTAATTCATCATTCTACATGTTTTTGTTGACATATATGCATCAAAATATAAAAAATGTATATACTATATAAAAAAAACACTCCGAGATTCACTCCCAAACCGAGAGCTTCTGAAATTGTCGCTCCCACTCCCATTTTCACTCCCGCTCCCCGTTTTCGCTCCGACTCCTAAGTAACCTTGCTCCTGACCACCCTGTACGACCCATCGAAACGTGGTTGTAGCTTCTTGGCTCCTTTCTACTTCAATGTAGATTGTCTATATGGCTGTAGCCAAAGATACACCAAGTCCCCTTCCTCAAAATGCCTCTCTGTTCGGTGCCTGTCAGCATACATCTTCTGTTGGTTCTACGTTGTCACTAAGTTGTCCTTGAGAGCCTTGACAATGTCTTGGCTCTCCAGGATCCAATCTTTGGCCTTCGAGGTCCGGTTGTCTCCAAAAACAATGTCAGCGAAAGACAATGTGTAATATTCCTAATTAGCCATGGCTAATCGGAATATTCGATTTTGTCCAATTTTTGCCTTCTATGGTTATTTGTAAATAAAAAAGTGAGGACAGGGGACATAACTCACTTTAAGAATAAAAAGTCACTTCCTAGTAGCACAACGTTGTGACTTAAAGGGGAGACAAGGGGGCCAAAGGGGAACGCAGAAATGGGGCCCACGCAGACACATGGCGGGACTGCGCAGGAGGAAAAGAACACGTGGCAAGAGGGGAATCACGCAGGAGGAGGTGAGCCTAGGGATTGTGAGAGGCAGAGGCTATAAAATAGAGAGGAGCCCCCTCATTTGGGATCATTCAGTTATGTGCATTTTGAGCTAGTCGTTTCGACTTCTGAGCACGCTGGCTGTTTAGCTAGTCTGCAGCACTGTTTAGTGCATTGAGTGTCTTCGTTCGGAGATCTCGCCCTTAGCCCCGAGGGACTTCGAGTGCCTGCTTGGGCAAGGTATTTCCTTTGGCATTCTAGCAGTAGTTTTATCAGCATTCCAGTAGTAGTTTCAGCAGCGTTTTGGAAGACTGCGCAGCACTGGGAGAGGGACGCAATTCTTTCTGGCAGCAGTGTTGAACTGGGGTTTCTGCAGGAGGATTTACGCTGGGTGATTGAGCAGGGGACCAGCCCTTGCCTATTGGAGGATTTTTGGCGGAGTTTCAGGCAAAGTTTAGAGAGGTCTTCTTCAGTGGCAGCGCAGAGCATTGAGGAGCTGCGCAGAACCCCAAGGGGATGATTTTCGGGGGGTCGGCTATTCCATGAAAGCTTTCTGGGTTTTTGGAGTAGAGCCCGATTCCAGAGTTTCGGCATTTTCCGAGGAGGGGAGCAGCCCCAAATCATTATTTATTTTCTAGCAGCAGCAGTAGCACGGCAGTTCTCCAGCAGCATCCACGCAGAGAGGCCATTCCTTGTTATTCTGATAGTATTTCTTCACTTGCCTTGTGCAAGTCGAGGTGCCATCTGTCTGATCACCTCTTGTACTTATTCTATTACTCAGTATAATAAAATGGCTTAGCAATTCTCGCTGCATTACTTGTCTATCTGCTTATATTTCCAGTTTTCATTATTATATGTTGTTCCACTATTATTTTGTCACTTCTAGGTTATTATATCATTTGCACGTATTTGGTTGGAGTTTTTGCTGGGGTTTGAGGAATATTCCGGGTTAGGGATATTACAGTTGTATCAGAGCATAGATTTGGCTCAACCTGTGGAGGAAGCTGAAGAAGAAGCGGTTGTGCTTCACATGTCAGGAGTCGTGGGCACCTAGACATAGATGTGCTACTAGTAAAGCACATTTTATTGAGGTCTTCTCCGAGAGCAGTGGAGAAGAGGATGACGAGGATGATGATGTGGAGGCAGGAGATAGCCATGCCATACAGGGACCTTTGCCACCTCCACCGCCAGCAGTAGGTGGTGCATCTTTTGCACCTACCGGAGGGGCCCTTGCAGCATTGCGAGGAGTTCCTAAGTCTCTGACGCTACGCGTACGAGGAACAGTATGTGGCCAGCGGGGATCAGTTTTGGTTGACAGTGGGGCAACCCACAACTTCATCGATGCACAGATGGTTGAGCGAAGAGGTATTCAAATAGAGAGCTTCGATGGGTTTTCAGTCTTGGTCCCAGGAGATCAGACCATGACGTGTGCTCGATATGTTCCAAATCTTTCAGTGACGATGGGCACCTACACATTGACTAACCACTTTTTCGTGGTCGATATCCCGGACACCAACAAGATACTGGGTGTTTAGTGGCTTATCACTCTAGGGAAGGTCACGACGGATTGGAAGACCCTAGAGATGGAGTGGGATGATGAGAAGACAGGGAGGCATGAGAAGATACAAGGACAGCACACATATCCGCCTCAAATTGTGTCGGTTCATTGGATGGAAGCAGTCTTCCAGAAGGGGGACACAGAGTGGGCAGTGGAGCTGCGGGCATCAAAGGCAAGGACTACAGGACAAACGGTACATCCAAAGATACAGTCCATCCTTGATCGGTATGCCATAGTATTTGGGGAGATTCCACCAAGACAGCCATCGGATCGGGGGTTTGAGCACACCATCGAGCTTGAGCAGGGCATACAGGCAGTGATCACCACCCCCTATAGGCACCCCAAGGCCTATCGGGACAAGATTGAGCGGGCTATCCAAGAGTTGCTGGCTCTTGGGCACATTCGACCGAGCACGAATCCTTTTGCTTCTTCTGTGGTGTTGGTGAAGAAAAAGGACAGTACATTGAGGATGTGCATTGACTACAGGGCCCTGAACAAGAAGACCCTGAAGAACAAGTACCCCATACCCAGGATCGATGAGTTGATGGACGAGTTGAGGGGAGCACGATTCTTCTCAAAGATTGATTTGAGATTTGGGTACCATCAGATTCGCGTGAGGGAGCAAGACATTCCCAAGACCGCCTTCAGGTGTCACTATGGGCACTTTGAGTTCTTGGTGATGCTTTTTGGGCTAACCAACGACCCCGCTACATTTAGTCCTGCGTGAATCACATCTTCCGTAGTCACTTCAGGAAGTTTGTGTTGGTATTCTTTGATGACATTCTCATTTATAGCAGGACTTGGGAGGAGCATCTCCAGCACATTGAGACAGTGTTGCATATGCTACAGGAGCAGCAGTTCTATGCCAAACTCTCCAAGTGCGAGTTTGGGTTGATGGAGATGTTGTATCTGGGACACATCATAGGGGTGGATGGAGTGAGGGTCCACGAGGAGAAGATCAGGGCCATCAGAGAATGGTCAGAGACGAGAAATGTGACGGAACTTCGAGGATTCATTGGCATTTGTACTTATTACCGGAAGTTCGTCAAAGGTTTCTCGCAACTTGCTGCACCCCTGACAGATTTGACGAGGAAGGGGGCATTCAGTTGGTCAGATACGGTGCAGCGAGCCTTTGACAGGCTCAAGGAGGTTATGAGCAGCTGCCCAGTGCTTGCGTTGCCAGATTTTACGCAGCCAATTGTTTTGGAGTGTGATGCGTCAGGGGAGGGGATCAGCGCAGTGTTGATGCAGGGAGGTCACCCTATAGCCTTCGAGAGCCGGAAGCTCCTTCCGCACGAGAAGTTGTATTCTATATACGAAAAGGAGATGCTAGCCATCATGCATGCATTAGCTAAGTACCGGCAGTATTTTGTGGGTAACAGGTTCGGGGTGAGGACTAATCACAACAGCCTCAAGTTCTTTTTGGAGCAGAAGCAGCTACAAGAGAGGCAGTAGAAGTGGATCAGCAAGATCCAAGCATATGACTTCGACATCGAGTATGTCAAAGGTAAGAACAACATGGTAGCAGATGCCCTTTCACATAGACTAGCCGCGTTGTCTCTTATGAGCTTGGATACAGACTGGAGGGCTCGACTCCTAGTAGAGTACTCCAAGGACAGGTTTGCATGTGAGGTTCTGGATGGGCAGGTGGCAGATGATAGGTACAGGGTGGTCGATGAGATCATCTATTACAGGGACCGGATCTTCTTGACTGAGGGATCTCAGCTCAAGAAGAAGATACTCCAGGCATCACATGATTCACCACTGGCAGGACATCAGGGGTTTACCAAAACCTACAAGGCCATTAGGGAGAGGTTCTCATGAAAGGGCCTCAAGGAGGACGTACTCCAGTGCATCCGGGAGTGCGATGTTTGCCAGAGGAACAAGGGAGAGATGAGCCATCCCGCGGGATTATTGCAGCCTCTTCCCATTCCAGAGGGGAAATGGGAGAGTATTTCGATGGACTTCATCACAAGGTTGCCCATGGTACAGAGCAAGGATTGCATCTTTGTCGTCATTGACCAACTGACGAAGTACGCACACTTTTTTGCCATATCCGCACACTATACAGCAGCACAGGTGGCCGAGCTGTTCTTTAGAGAGATCTTCAGGCTACATGGTCTTCCTAAGACCATCGTCAGTGATAGGGACAGTCGTTTCATGGGCGGGTTTTGGCAGGAACTTTTCCGGTTGGTGGGGATGGAGTTGACACCGAGTACCAGTTATCACCCACAGACGGATGGGCAGACAGAGATAGTTAACAAGTGGCTAGAGGGCTACTTGCGTAACTATGTCA
>APFE031363622.1:0-25578 GCA_000404065.3 Pinus taeda
AAGCATGCTACAGATGATAGCATTGAGAAATTCAAAGCGAGGTTTGTGGCTAGAGGGTTCTCCCAGGTAGAGGGAGTTGATTATGAGGAGACCTTCGCTCCCGTGGCTCGATATACTTCGATCCGCTCCATTATATCGATAGCGGCAGAGATGGGTTGGAAGATCCACTAGATGGATGTGAAGACTGCATTTCTCAATGGCTTCATACAGGAGGAGGTGTACATTGAGCAGCCACAGGGCTTTGAGGTGCATGGGAAGGAGTCCCATGTGTGTAGACTGAAGAAGGCCCTTAAGCTCCCAAAGCTTGGTACTCTAGGATAGATACATACTTGCAGGTGATGGGTTTCACAAAGAGTGAGGCAAATCCGAATCTTTACTATATTGTGATAGGTGAGGAGCCTCTCATTCTGGTGCTGTATGTGGATGACTTGATCATTACCGGTGCAGAGAGACTCATAGAGCACTGCAAGAGAGATCTTGCGGCGGAGTTTGAGATGAAGGACATTGGCTTGATGCATTACTTTTTGGGGTTGGAGGTGTGGCAGGGGGAGGGGCATTTCTTCTTGGGGTAGGGGAAGTATATTGTGGACATCCTTGGCAGATTTCACATGGAGGATTGTAAACCCATGTCGACACCGATGATCACCAACTGGAAGAAGCTTCATGCTTCGGATTCCGAGTTGGTGGATTCCCCCATTGTACAGGCAGCTGATTGGTTCCTTAATGTATTTGGTCAACACTAGACCAGATATTTGTTTTGCAGTCAACATGATGAGTCAGTTTATGTGTGAGCTTAGGAAGGTTCATTGGGTGGTTGCAAAACACATTTTGCGGTACTTGCAGAGGACAATGGATTATGGTCTGGACTACAGGCAGGGGGATGGAGTGAGATTGGCAGGTTATACTGATTTTGATTGGGCAAGTTGTGTTTCTGATAGAAAGAGCACTTCAGGGTGCTGTTTTGGGTTGGGTTCGGCAGTAGTGTCATGGTTAAGCCAGAAGCAGCAGTCAGTAGCATTGAGTTCAGCGGAAGCAGAGTATATGGCAACTAGTCTAGCTAGTTGTGAGGCCATCTGGCTTCACAAGATGTTGTTTGGCTTATTTGGTCAGGCGTTGAGACCTTCAGTGATTTACTGTGATAATCAGAGTTGCATTAAACTCACGGAGAATCCAGTATTTCATGACAGGTTAAAGCATATCGGGATCAAATATCATTTCATCAAAGACTATGTTCAGAAGGGAACTGTGAAGCTTGAGTATATTCCCATTGATGAGCAGGTTGCAGATATTCTTACCAAAGTCTTACCACGGGGCAAGCATGTGTACTTTAGAGACAAGATGGGTGTGGTGAGGAACACCTTCCTCGGTAAGAGGGAGTGTTGAAATTTGGTACCGGAGGACAGGTGGTTCCCTAAGGTTTGATCTTTGGCCTAGGGAAAAGTGTCCAAAAGAATTTAATTTTTCTCCTAAAGTGACTTTATAATTTTTATAAAGTCAAATCTAATTAAGTGGTAAAGTTACTAAAGTCTAATTTTAAAGTGACTTTAATAAAGTCAATGTAAAATTAGAAAGGAAAAGTGACTTTGGAAATAAATGACTAAGAGGGTCTTTTTTAAAGTGGGGTGAATTAAAAAATAAAAAGTGAGATTTAAATGAGCATTTAATCTCACGCCTAGATCTCAATCTATTTCAGCCATTGGATTTAGAGGTTACTCAAAAGTCACTTAGGATTAGATTAAAGGACGAAAATGAGGCAAAAGGTCATTCATTATTAAATGAGCAGGTTGAGAGAAGAAGAGCAAGAGAGCAAGGGAGATTTCTGGACAGGGAGGAGAAGGAGACAACAACTTGGCACACATTCCAAGGCAGCAGTTTAGCAAATCCGTACAGCTGAATAAGCATACAGTGAAAGGCAGATTTTTGGGCACGATTTTCAAGGAGGCCGTACAACAGATTGCACAGAAATCGAGGAGCAAAAATCTGAGTTTGCTGGCACGATTTTCAAGGAGGCCATACAATAGTTTTTGGCACAGAAATCGAGGAAATCGTACAACAGAATTTCTGGCAGCTTGCATGATTTTCTAGGCAGGCCGTACAACAGAATTTAAGGCTGAAAATTGGCATAGAAATCGAGGAGGACGTACAACATTTATTGCTGTTCAGATTTTGCTGTTTGCAAGTATTTTCCAGTTGGCTTTGAGGCACGGAAAACAAGATAGGTTGTAAAGTTTGCTTGTTGTTTTTTGCTAAATATTTCTCACTGTAAAAAGCATTTTTAGAAATAAAAAGGAGCTCTCGAACTGGCTTTCCCCAAGAGTTGTAGGGGGTTTTTCCAGGGTCACATTGACCAAAAATCACTGTGTTTAAATGTGTTAAATGGTTGTTTGTACCTGCTGATTTTTATTTCTGCATTTTCCAGCGTTCTGTAAAATTTTCAGAATTTGTGTTTTCAGCAATATTAATTTTTTCAATTGTTGAATGTATGGCTATGGGAAAGGGCATTTAACCATTTTGGAGAAATAAGGTGAAACTGAAAACCGGGGTGGGAAATGAGAAATTTTTACAAAGGCCTTGATTTTTTTCTTGGGCAGATTAAGGGTTTTGCAGTGGGTTAATTTCAGAGGGCTCCTTCTTCAGCAAGCTACTTCAGGGAGTTGAATAGCATTGAAGAAGGTATATTTTTCATGTCCTGTTTAGTAGATACTATCATTGAGAGAAGGATCCAGCTTTTCTCTATCACTTCTATCATCCCACCAAGCGCCACTTCCATGAAGCCTCTGCCCTAATTATTTATGTTTAATGTATTTTCTCTAGTCTTAGCAGTTACCTGCCGCTTGTTTCATTTTCTGCCCACTGTTCTGAGTGGAAAGATGATGTCAAAGTTAGCTTGTCGAACAACGACGACTACTTTGTGTTGCTAGAGTTAGACATAGAGAAAAATGGGAAGTAATGAGGAGAAAATCCAGGGTCCAGCACAGGCATACAATGGTGATGCTTTTATTATAGGCACACGAGTAATATTTCTCAGTTACTTGCATTATTTTGGTTTTAAAAATTCATTATATATAGGTGACATGTTTATTTCAGGTTGCATAAAGTTTTTACAAGTGACAAGAGTTACATCTAAATGCTACCTGATTCTAACACATGCATTTGTATATTTATAAATCAATTAAATGAATTGGCTGCTGTAAAGACTGTATATGTACATGTTTTTTTTGGTTGGTAAAGCAAGTAGTACCAGCCACATCATAATATACATCTGTAGGCATGTTGACTACATAACATACAGAGAAATTAATCCTAGTAAGAAATTAGAATGATCATAAAATGGTAGGAGTGCCTTACATGACAATTAGTTCTATCTTGGAGATTCCCAATAGATTATAAAATTGACTGAGAAACTTTTTGAAATATCAGTTCTGGATATGGTGGAATTTAGAAGACTTTGGCCGATTAACTAATAGCACACTATAGTGTAGGATGGCTTATAAGGAATAGTTGTGCGTGATGACTTATGAGTCCAGCTATGTTAATTTGTTTAACTTCAGCTGTCTCTACTCTCAACATGACATATATAATTTATTTCAACAGAGGAGGAATTTCGCATCAGAGTCGGATAAAGCCAATGAAAACCAGCAAGAAGCTAACACCGAAACGTTGGTATCTTCTCAACTTTCCCATGAGTAAAATGCTAATAACAAAGTAAAAACAGAAATGTATAACTGTTGAGTAAACATTTCTTTATTCTGTTGTTAATGTTCTTTGGTAGGTAATGCATTCGGGATTGCTATGGTGATATTTTATTCTGGAGAATTGAAGAATTTGTTTTGGCTTACAAAACGTTACAACATAAAAACTTATTGGACTGACTTATTTTGAAGTAAAGAGGGATTGGGATTGACTTATTTCAAAGGCAGTTTTACGAAAGATTATTCCAACCTCACACATTGTCCTAGATTTTGTTAAATCTCCTAATACCAGCCCAGATTTATTTTCTCAAAGCAATTATTTATTCCCAACAATTCATTTAATTAACAAAATAATCCTGAATTACCGAAAAATAAAATCATTGGTATTTTAACATCTAGAAATATATGCAGCAGAAATAAATTAGAGAAATCAATCACACATTGCAATAGAAATAATTTATCCACAAGAATTCTCTGTCATTTATTAATTTGGAAAATCAGGTTTCAACCCACAAAGAATCTACAAAGAAAATACAGTAACTAGAAACTGCAACTCGGCCCCACTGGGATAATTCAGCCCAAGGAAAATTGGCCAACTGGAAATTGACCTCTGAATAAATTTGGCCTGAAGAAAATTGGCTCACCTCTCACCAGAAAATTGGCCTCTGTGCCCAGCTCTCACTTGGCCTCTGCGCACTTACAACTCGGCCTTGGCAAATTGACCTCTCTGGCAACTGTGCCTCCTTCTCACTTCAGCAATTCAGCCTCTCCAATTCCCAACAAATTGGCTTCCTGGAAACACCGCAAAATTATCCATGTATTCTTCTTCCTTCTCCTCAGTGGAATTGAGCCTCATGCTCCAGAGAATTCACTCTCTCCTTATTGAGAAAATCACTTCACCAAAAATGCTGTTGCTGCCTCTCATGTGTTCTTGTGTCTTCATCTCTTCGTTAGGCTTCTTTTATAATTTACATTAAGCCCAAATCCCTAACTGTAATTTCCTTTCTAGAAGATCTTGGAGATCAATGGTTGAGATTATTTCTAAGTCACTTAAATTAAATTATTTATCCTTAGAAAATGACTTAATTGTCCACAATAGTTATTTGACTTTAATTATTGTACTTTTCCTAAGTTAGACTTAGGAAAGAAGACATAAATCACTTACTTCACCAAACAAACACCTAGAGAGGCTATAAATCATCTTTCACATGCTAAGACACCAAGCCTATGCATAAGAACTTTTGAAGCTACCACAAGCTTCAACATATTTCCCTATGAAATTCATGTCAAATTTTGTCTCCTTTTCATTGATTATCTTCATGATCGATATCTCTTTCTACTATAGTGTCAATCATCTATGACAATTGCTCTTCTGGCATGCCTTTTATACTATTCTCATCTTAAGTTGCAGGAATGGCTTGCCCTTCCACGTTTCCTATGTCTACAAGTTTCCAAATATGGAACACATTTCTAAACAGCCCAAAATGCCCCAAAATGTTTTGGTTGGCCTTTCATGATTTGGAATCATGATAACCTTGGGTCCACATTTTGGGCCCAGAAAAGCACCTACATAAATGAAAACCCTGAAAAAAACACACATGCATACTACAAAAATTGCCATTGGTTTTGGAATTTTCGCTACTTCTAAATATATTTTTTTGGTCGATCAAAAAGCTTCTATTAAATCATGCAAAGATTACAACATGGCTGTCTAGAGTTCATTGTTCTTTCGGCCTCACTCCTATCGGATTTGTTGGATAGAAGATAAGCACAAAAACTAATTAGAAATTGCCAAAAATCACTCAGGACCCAAAACCAAAAAGGCCAAAAGTCCCAAAATACCCCTAAGATCAAGATACAACCAATTGAAATTAAGGAGCAGGAAGATGCGTTGGAGTTGGATTATCCAATTTGTTACCAAGCAAATATGGAGGCCAAACTTCACCATGGACATGAAATTCTGTGAGCCATTCTCCCTTCTAGGTGCTCCAGTCACTCTAACATTCTCCTCTGCCCCCTTCGAAGTGAAGCCAAACGATCCTGCATGTTCCATTGATTGTGCTGCAAATCATTCATGAAGCCTATGACCTCATTGCGGTCATCATGTCGATTTTGTCCCAACTATTCCAGGAGATGGTTGATGTGCCGAAGCTGAGAGTCCAAGGCGTTGAAAGGAGGAGGAAGGTCAACACGTCCAGGAGAATGGGCATCCAACTCCTCCAGCTCCGCTTCCACTCCACCTTTTCCCCCCAAATACTTGACTTCCCGTCAATGCTCTGCCCTCTGGGACGGACCCCTCTTCGCGCTCGACGACGTTGCCTGTACATTATCAAACCAACCCTAGCCCACTAAGACCACTCTCGTACGTCTAACAATATGCGGAGACCTAACCGCCACACCAAACCTTGGTAACCAACAGATGGGTTTCGACAATACCAAACCCAGACCTTACTTAAGAAAGGCAACCTCCTGCAAGAATTGCCACCTTTCCCTTTGAAATTGTCACCATAGAATAATGTCAACTTCTTCTTCTCAATAATTACAACTCCAACTTAAGAGACTCAATACTCCCCAGAGTGGGAATGTTGTTCCAAAAGCTCTGAGAGCAAACCAGAAGTCCCAAGACTCCTATGTCGAAGAGAGAATTTGCTACTGCCTAGCATTGGTTGGGAATTCCTGTTCACTGCAAAGACACTGGAACAAGGAAACACCCATAATAGGACTCTGAGCTCGACATGTATCCTCCCCCCTAGCCTCTTATCTCCATCTTCTGCTAGGGGGTGCGAAATTTCCAGACCCAATTCTCGAATACCCAAAACCAATCCCATGACCTAGGCACTTGCTATCAACCCCTAATTATAGCCTCAAAGGACCTTGAGGCCTTCGTGACCCAAGCGTCCCTCAACCAGAAATGAATGCAGGAGGGAATGGACACAACTACAAAGCTTTACCCCTTGACTAAATGAGAGTGATACATTATGAATGCCAAAGGAGTTAGCCTATAAGACTTTGATAGAGTATCCACGACAGAGCCCCAATTCAGAAACTGTTGAAATTTGGTACCGGAGGACAGGTGGTTCCCTAAGGCTTTGATCTTTGGCCTAGGGAAAAGTGTCCAAAAGATTTTAATTTTTCTCCTAAAGTGACTTTCTAATTTTTATAAAGTTCAAATCTAATTAAAAGTGACTTTAAGTGATAAAGTTACTAAGTCTAATTTTAAAGTGACTTTAATAAAGTCAATGTAAAATTAGAAAGGAAAAGTGACTTTGGAAATAAATGACTAAGTGGGTTTTTATTAAAGTGGGGTGAATAAAAAAATAGAAAGTGAGATTTAAATGAGCATTTAATCTCAGCCTTAGATCTCAATCTATTTCAGCCATTGGATTTAGGGGTTCCCCAAAAGTCACTTAGGGTTAAATTAAAGGAGGAAAATGAGGAAAAGGTCATTCATTCTTTCATGAGCAGATTGAGAGAAGGAAAGCAAGAGAGCAAGGGAGATTTCTGGACAGGGAGGAGAAGGAGACAACAGTTTGACTTTAAGTGATAAAGTTACTAAAGTCTAATTTTAAAGTGACTTTAATAAAGTCAATGTAAAATTAGAAAGGAAAAGTGACTTTGGAAATAAATCACTAAGTGGGTCTTTATTAAAGTGGGGTGAATAAAAAAATAAAAAGTGAGATTTAAATGAGCATTTAATCTCAGCTCTAGATCTCAATCTATTTGAGCTATTGGATTTAGGGGTTCCCCAAAAGTCACCTAGGGTTAGATTAAACGAGGAAAATGAGGAAAAGGTCATTCATTCTTTCATGAGCAGATTGAGAGAAGGAGAGCAAGAGAGCAAGGGAGATTTCTGGACAGGGAGGAGAAGGAGACAGCAGCTTGGCACACATTCCAAGGCAGCAGTTTAGCAAATCCGTACAACTGAGTGAGCACACTGTAAAAGGGAGATTTTTGGGCACGATTTTCAGGAGGACATACAACATATTTTCTGCACAAAATTGAGGGCCATACAACAGCCCGTACAGTCCGTACAACAGCTGTACAACAATTTTCCAGGGCACGGAAAAAGAGATAAGTTGTAAAGTTTGCTCGCTGAATTTTTGCTGAATATTTCTCACTGTAGAAAGGCATTTTCAGAAACAAAGAAGAGCTCTCGAACTGGTTTTCCCCAAGAGTTGTAGCGGGTTTTTCCAGGGTCACCTTGACTAAAAATCACTGTGTTTAAATGTGTTAAATGGCTGTTTGTACCTGCTGATTTTTATTTCCGGATTTTCCAGCATTCTGTAAAATTTCCAGAATTTGTGTTTTAAGCAATTTTTTTTATTTTTTATTTTATTTTATTTTATGTTCTTCAGTTGTTGAATGTATGGATATGGGAAAGGGCATTTAACTATATGGGAGAAATAAGGTGAAACTGAAAACCGGGGTGGGAAATGAGAAATTTCTACATGGTATCAGAGCTTGAGTGCTGAAGTGCAGTTTGGGACAGCAAGGAGGAAAATTACAGCCTGCTGATTTTTCACTCAGAAAATTCCAGCAAGCTGATTTTTACAAACAATAGTTTTATCTTTACTACAACAGTGCTATTTTTCAGTTTTAGGACAACAGGATGTCATTGGGATTGAGGGTGGAGGATAGGTTGGATGGGCATGCAAATTACAGCGTTTGGAAGGAGAGAATGCAGAGTATCTTTGAGGAGGCAGAAGTCTGGGACATCATGGTGCATACCACACAGAACCCTGTTGTTGTGCCCACTGATGCTACTCAGTTGGCTGAATATAATAAAAAGAACAACAAGGGTAAGAGACTGATTTTAGACGGAGTCAAAGACCATTGCATTCCTCATGTGAGAGGAAAGAGAAATGCCCATGAGATGTGGATAGCATTGTCCAATCTCTACCCGAGTACCAATGAGAACCGGAAAGTGGTCCTGAAGGAGAAGCTGAAGACCATTAAGATGGGTAATGATAGTGCAGCTGGATATCCCACAAAGATTACTAATGTGAGAGATAAGTTGGCAGCGATTGGAGAGGTCATTCCATCCACTGAGTTGGTACGGATTGCAGTGAATGGCCTCCCCCATTCATGGATGAACTTTGCTGATGGGGTTTGTGCACTTGAGACGCTTCCCACATGGGAGATGTTTTGGGATGATTGCATTCAGATAGAGATCAGGAAAGGTCAGCTTGGGGCAGCTAAGCCAGCTGAGCAGGATGAGGATGTAGCACTATCGACAGGAGGCAAGAAAGGCAAAGGTAAAGGTAAATAAGGTAACACACAGAAGGACTATTCCAAGGTGAAGTGTTGGAATTGTCAAAAGATGGGACACTATGCAGTTGTGTGTCCGGAGAAAAAGAAGAAGAAGGGGAAGAACCAAAGCGTGGCAGCTTCAGCAGAGGTTGAGGACTTTGCAGTTCGTTTTGACCGAGAGCTTGGGTTCACTGCGTATGAGTCCTCTAGTGCAGGATCACCTGCCACACAGGTTCAGAGGGAGCATGTTTTTCCCTCAATTAGTGGATCATCTTCAGGTATCTGGTATGTGGACAGTGGGGCTTCACGTCACATGACAGGAGTCTGTGAGCACTTCTCTGAGCTTTTAGAGAGTGGCACTGATATAGAGGTAGTACTCGGTGATGACAGAGTTGTTAGAGCAGTCGGGGTGGGGACACTGACACTTCAGAGGGAGTCCAAACCTCCCTTGAAGGTGACAGATGTTCTTTATGTGCCAGGGATGAGGAAGAACCTCATATCCGTCTCAGATTTGGAGGACAGAGGGTATGAGGTACTGTTCAGGGGAGGACAGGTGTTGATGTATCCCAAGGGCACTCCAGCTGATTCAGCTAGAGTGATAGGTGTACGCCATGCAAAGGTGTACGAGTTTGCATTCCAGTCCCTTGTGGCATTGAGCAGTAATACCGACAGTAGAGCTAGCAGTTCTGAGCTATGTGAGATTTGGCACCGCAGGATGGGACATATGTATCATGGAGCCTTGAGGAGCTTGCGGGAGATCACTACAGGTGTGCCAGATTTCAGTACTAATCACTTTGATACTTGCAGAGGATGTGCGATGGGCAAGTTTGCCAAATCCCCTTTTCCCAGCAGTGACAGCAGAGCAACTGAGATACTTGATTTGATTCATTCTGATGTCAGCAGTCGGATGTCTCATGTTTCCTTGAGTGGATATGAGTACTATGTTTTATTCATTGATGATCACTCCAGGAGAACCTAGATTTATTTCTTGAAGACCAAGAGTAAGGTCTTCAAGCGGTTTCAGGAGTTTAGAACTCTTGTGGAGACACAAACAGATCGGAAGATCAAGTCCCTGAGGTCGGACAATGGGGGAGAGTACACCCTTGGAGAGTTTGTTGATTATTGTGCATAGGCGGGCATTAGGAGGGAGTTCGCTGTTCCTTACAACCCCCAGCAGAACGGGGTTGCGGAGAGGAAGAACAGATCCATCGTAGGGGCTACCAAAGCCATGTTACATGATCAGGGGTTGCCATTGTTCTTGTGGGCAGAGGGCTGCAACACAGCTATTTACTTGCAGAACAGGAGTCTGCATCGTGCCTTGGGGCACATGACTCCGGAGGAGGCTTTCTCTAGAAAGAAGCCTGATATTGGTCATCTTCGTATCTTTGGATGCATTACATACTCCTACATACCCAAGGAGAAGAGAACCAAACTAGAGCCCACCGCAGAGAAGGGTATCTTTGTGGGCTACATTGAGACCTCAAAGGCCTTTCGGATTTACAATCCTGCACAGAGGAGAGTTGTTGTTAGGAGAGATGTGAAGCTCGAGGAGGACAGGGCCTTCAGGAGGTACATCTATGAGGATGTTAGGTCCGTCAGTGAGCAATGGCTCGCCGAGCCAGAGGGGTGGTACTCCGAGCAGTTCACTAGAGAGTCCACTGATGGACAATTCACACGGTACCTCAGCTTCTACAGGTTCAGGTGCAGGCAGGAGGACAGCAGACAGACAGTCAGGAGTTCAGGCCCCTGATGATGAGGAGGAAGAGTTTCATTCTCCAGTGGGAGAAGTGCGCTCAGGGAAGAGGAAGCCCAAGTGGCTTCAGGACACCTTGAGAGATGCCACATCTGTTGCTGAGCCGAAGAGGCCGGTCAAAGATAGTAGACCACCTGAGAGGTTTTGTAGCTATATGGCAATGGTTACCAGCATCCTTGACTCTGAGCCTTCTAGCTATGAGGAGGCAGCTAGCCAGCAGGTCTGGAGAGAGGCCATGCAGGAGGAGTATTCTTCTATCATGAAGAATGATGTTTGGGAGGTGGTGCCGAGGCCTGAGAGCAAATTCGTGGTTACTTCCAGATGGCTTTACAAGGTAAATCATGCTGCAGATGGCAGCATTGAGAAATTCAAAGCGAGGTTTGTGGCTAGAGGGTTCTCCCAGGTAGAGGGAGTTGATCATGAGAAGACCTTCACTCTCGCGGCTCGATATACTTCGATCCGCTCCATTATATCGATAGCAGCAGAGATGGGTTGGAAGATCCACCAAATGGATGTGAAGATTGCATTTCTCGATGGCTTCATATAGGAGGAGGTGTACATTGAGCAGCCACAAGGCTTTGAGGTGCATGGGAAGGAGTCCCATGTGTGCAGACTGAAGAAGGCCCTTTACGGCTTGAAGCAAGCTCCCAGAGCTTGGTACTCCAGGATAGATACATACTTGCAGGAGATGGGTTTCACAAAGAGTGACGCAGATCTGAACCTTTACTTTATTGTGATAGGTGAGGAGCCTCTCATTCTGGTGTTGTATGTGGATGACTTGGTCATTACAGGTGCAGAGAGACTCATAGAGCACTGCAAGAGAGATCTTGCGACGGAGTTTGAGATGAAGGACATTGGCTTGATGCATTACTTTTTGGGTTTGGAGGTGTGGCAGGAGGAGGGGCATTTCTTCCTGGGGCAGGGGAAGTATATTGTGGACATCCTTAGCAGATTCCACATGGAGGATTGTAGACCCATGTCGACACCGATGATTACCAACTGGAAGAAGCTTCATGCTTCGGATTCCGAGTTGGTGGATCCCACATTGTACAGGCAGCTGATTGGTTCCTTGATGTATTTGGTCAACACTAGACCAGATATTTGTTTTGCAGTCAACACGATGAGTCAGTTTATATGTCAACCTAGGTAGGTTCACTGGGTGGCTGCAAAACACATTTTACGGTACTTGCAGGGGACAGTGGATTATGGTCTGGACTACAGGCAGGGAGATGGAGTGAGATTGGTAGGATACACTGATTCTGATTGGGCAGGTTGTGCTTCTGATAGGAAGAGCACTTCAGGGTGTTGTTTTGGGTTGGGTTCAGCAATAGTGTCATGGTTCAGCCGGAAGCAGCAGTCAGTAGCACTGAGTTCAGCAGAAGCAGAGTATATGGCAGCCAGTCTAGCTAGTTGTGAGGCCATCTGGCTTCGCAAGATGTTGTTTGGCTTATTTCGTCAGTCGTTGAGACCTTCAGTGATTTACTGTGATAATCAGAGTTGCATTAAACTCACGGAGAATCCAGTATTTCATCACAGGTCAAAGCATATCAGGATCAAATATCATTTCATCTGAGACTATGTTCAAAAGGGAGCTGTGAAGCTTGAGTACATTCCCACTGATGAGCGCATGTTGCAGATATTTTTACCAAAGCCTTACCACGGGGCAAGCATGTCTACTTCAGAGACAAGATGGGTGTGGTGAGGAACACCTTCCTCGGTAAGAGGGAGTGTCGAAATTTGGTGCCGGAGGACAGGTGGTTCCCTAAGGCTTTGATCTTTGCCCTAGGGAAAAGTGTCCAAAAGAATTTAATTTTTCTCCTAAAGTAACTTTATAATTTTTATAAAGTTAAATCTAATTTAAAAGTGACTTTAAGTGATAAAGTTACTAAAGCCTATTTTTAAAGTGACTTTAATAAAATTAATGTAAAATTAAAAAGGAAAAGTGACTTTGGAAATAAATGACTAAGTGGGTCTTTATTAAAGTGGGGTGAATTAAGAAATAGAAAGTGAGATTTAAATGAGCATTTAATCTCAGCCATAGATCTCAATCTATTTCAGCGATTGGATTGAGGGATCACCCAAAAGTCACTTAGGATTAGATTAAAGGAGGAAAAGGAGGCAAGAGGTCATTCATTCTTTCATGAGCAGATTGAGAGAAGGAGAGCAAGAGAGCAAGGGAGATTTCTGCACGAGGAGAAGGAGACAGCAACTTGGCACACATTCCAAGGCAACAGTTGAGCAAATTTGTACAACTGATTCAGCACACAGTGAGGTTGATTTTGGCACGATTTTCTAGAAATCTGTATAGCTGGTTTGCACAGAAATCGAGTGGTTTGCACAGAAATCGAGGAGCAGTTTGCTGTTTTTTTCTGCATGCAAATCGAGGTCCGTACAGCTCATTTATTGCAGTCCGTACAGCGCATTTAATGCAAGCCGTACAGCAACATTTAAGGCTGAAAGTGGGCACGAAAATCAAGGAGGCCGTACAACATTTATTGCTGTCTTGTTTGCTGTAATTTCCAGTTTGCTGTGAGGCACGAGAAAAGAAATAAGTTGTAAATTTGCTTACTGATTTTTTTTGCTGAATATTTCTCACTGTAAAAAAGGCATTTTCAGAAATAAAGAAGAGCTCTCGAACTAGTTTTCCCAAGAGTTGTAGTGGGTTTTTCCAGGGTCACATTGACCAAAAATCACTGTGTTCAAATGTGTTAAATGATTGTTTGTACATGCTAATTTTTTATTTCTGCATTTTCCAGCATTCTGTAAAATTTCCAGAATTTGTGTTTTCAGCTTCTGCATTTTCCAGCATTCTGTAAAATTTCCAGAATTTGTGTTTTCAGCAAAAATTTATTTTTTCAGTTGTTGAATGTATGGATATGGGAAATCGAGGAGTGGTTTGCACAGAAATCGAGGAGCAGTTTGCTGTTTTTTTCTGCATGCAAATCGAGGTCCGTACAGCCCATTTATTGCAGTCTGTACAGTGCATTTAATGCAGGCCGTACAGCAACATTTAAGGCTGAAAGTGGGCACGAAAATCAAGGAGGCCGTACAGCGTTTATTGCTGTCCTGTTTGCTGTAATTTCCAGTTTGCTGTGAGGCACGGAAAAAGAAATAAGTTGTAAATTTGCTTACTGATTTTTTTTTGCTGAATATTTCTCACTGTAAAAAAGGCATTTTCAGAAATAAAGAAGAGCTCTCGAACTGGTTTTCCCCAAGAGTTGTAGTGGGTTTTTCCAGGGTCACATTGACCAAAAATCACTGTGTCTTCAAATGTGTTAAATGATTGTTTGTACCTGCTAATTTTTTATTTCTGCATTTTCCAGCATTCTGTAAAATTTCCAAAATTTGTGTTTTCAACAAAAATTTATTTTTTCAGTGCTTTAAGATATGGATATGGGAAAGGGCATTTAACTATATGAAAGAAATAAGGTGAAACTGAAAACCGGGGTGGGAAATGAGAAATTTCTACAAAGGTAGCTCGAAGAACTTTAAAGATGAAGATCACATCATCTTGAAGAAAGTTGAAACCCTAGAAGCAATTCTGATTTGCACTGATTCACTACTGAAGAAGTTGAAATATCTTGAAGGCTAGATAGCATTGTCATCATCTTCAAGGTGATAAGGCAAGCAAGGATCCTCTCCTTGTCCTTGAAGAAGATCATACGAGGAAGCAGCAAATCATCCTCATCAAAAGGAGCCAGATCAAAAGGTGTTGTCATCATAAAAGGAGCAATGTTTTGTATTCAAGAAAGGCTTTTCATTTGGAAGAAGATCGTCCAAAAGGAAGCACTATTACATCTTCAAGCATCATCAAAGTGATCAAGATGAAGATTTCATCTTCACTTGTCAAGTAAGTATCTTTCATTCTTTAATCAAATTTGATAAAATGAATTCGTGTTTGCAAGGAGATCTATAAGTTGGTTGGGTCATCAAAACTCCTTGCATGGCAAAAGAAAGATAGACATATTCCTCGAAGAAAGTGAAGTCATTGAACACATCAATGAAAAGGTCTCCTTTGAATAAATGGAAAGGGATTCTTATGAAAGATCCCATCATGTAGCAATATTGGAGACATGAAAGAGATGTATATGATAAGCTCGTAAGACTATTCATTGAAGGTGCAATAAAGAAGGTCACATGACTTAGATCTAATCTACTCAAAAATTGAAGGTATCAAAGAATGAAGGGATATCTTCACAAGATCTCAACTGCGAGATCTAGGAGAGATGATAAGAAAATAATTATCATTGTTCTAAAAGCACTGATGAACAAGGTAACAAATGTCCATGGGGATAAGAAAGTTACCTCATTCGACAACTTGTGGTTTCTATGCAAGATAGAAGAAGACAAGTTGACAGCAAAAGTGCTAAAGGTTAAAGGTCTCAAACATTTGCAGGAAGGGAAGTTTGGAAAGAAGTTTGGAAAATTTTGGTCCTCAGAAAAGAAAGAAGAGCATACCTGAGATTCAATGATATGGATGTAAAAATTATGGACATTACAAGAAAGATTGTCTTAAAGGGGACAATATCAAAAGAAGAGAATAAGCCCATATCAACGCATAAGTGGAGGAAGCTGAAGAGAAGAACTGATGAACAAGGTAACAAATGTCCATGGGGATAAGAAAGTTACCTCATTCAACAACTTGTGGTTTCTATGCAAGATAGAAGAAGACAACTTGACGACAAAAGTGTTGAAGGTTAAAGGTCTCAAACATTTGCAGGAAGGGAAGTTTGGAAAATTTTGGTCCTCAAAAAAGAAGAGAAAGAAGAGCGTAGTTGAGATTCAATGATATGGATGTTTACAAGAAAGATTGTCTTAAAGGGGACAATATCAAAAGAAGAGAATAAGCCCATATCAACGCATAAGTGGAGGACACTGAAGAGAAGAAGTCCAAGAAAAGAGGAAGTAAGAGATCTCTACTATGACTGAGATAGTCTACCTCGCTAAAGGTCTTGACATAGCTTCTAAATCTTATGTTATAGGATATGGCTATAATAAATAATAAGATGCATTGTGGCATCATGGAAGCATTAGAAACAAGAGCTCGTGACATCACCATAGGAAATATGAAGGATGTCTAGAACAAAATCCATGGCAGTCAAATATGAAGGATATAGCTCTTGGGAACCTCATTGCAAACTTAAGGAAAGGAAGAAGTCATCCAGGACAAGGCTCATCATACATCAAGTCAAAAAGGAAACATATGTCGGATAGGGATATAAAAGATCCACAAGATTCTCTGATGGAATCCTCATCGGAGGGTTCACCGATCTAGAAAGGAAGCAATTGTTTCATCAAGGACTCCAACTCCCGGAGTTCATGGGATAATGGTATGATGACGTAAGAGATGTAGCAGATAAAGGGGTTGAAGATATTTTCAATCAAGGAAGTTGTTGAAAAAAGCCAAGATGACCTAAAGGTAAATAAGGTATGTATGCTTGTATTTAATATTATAATGTCATGGCGTATGGTTGCAAGTAACATGGATCACTACTTCTATCTTGAGAAGCATGATCAAGTGAAAAAGATATCCTCCTCTAAAAGGAAAGGCATAGGTCACACTAGATGAAATCAAAATAATATGTCCTCATATGAAGTATGAGGTGGTCGACTACAATTAAGGAACTCTGATTAGAAGCTCTGGGGAAAGAAACGTGTGAAGAAAGGAAGGAAGAGATCGTGAGACATGCAACCATGGTAAAGGCAACCAACATCCAGAAGACCAAGAAAGATTTGACTAGGAAATCTCCCGGAAAAATATGAAGACTCTAATAGAAGTGTGAAAAAGATGGAGACCCTTGACAATGGATATCTTTGGGAGATGTGTCAACTTGTATGCAGGATGTTGATACCTACAAGAAGATATCAAGTGTTCATTTCTTATTTTTGAACAAATATCTAGATGGGCTTATGCAGGACTACCAAAGGGAAGAACTGTGGATGACTTCCAAGAGGAACATATAGAAGGATGTAAGATCCTTCTGGAAAATATGGCATGAAGAAAGCAGCATCACATGAAGCAAGGCCAGATGAAGATTGATGGATTACTTTCTGATGAAAGGAATGACGACATGACTAACTCATGGATGAAAGTGATGGATGGTTTGTGCAAAATGTAGAAGCCACTAAAGATGAAGACTCCTGGACAAAGAAATCCATGGCATCGAAGGAAGGAGGTCTTCAAGCAACTGGTTGAGGAGCTGTTGTAGGTCCCTAATTAAGAGGGAGCCTACAAGCAAGTTTCTTACTTGGGAGAAACTCAGAAATTCCTAAGCCAAGAGGGAGTTTAGGTACATTCCTTGTGTAGGAATGAGTACATTCTGTTATTGAAATTGATATGTCCTCCCTAATTGAGAGGGAGAGATAGACACATCATTCTGGTCTTCCCCTGTAGACAGAATGGAGGATTGGGTAATCATCTAGCATTTGATACTCTTTGAGGATGAGAGAGGGCATCCAAAATAAGAGTAGTCGTGGCCGATATTCTTTGAGGACTGGCTATCCAAGATAAGAATAGTCCAAAGAAGGTCATACTCTGTGAACACCCAGGTGGAGCATGTACCTTGAGAGGATGATTTTGGTGTCTATGAAGCATTGGTCTCGCCAGCATTGTGCTTTGATCATGTGGATAGAGTTGTTAGTCAAGGCCTTGCTACGTGACAATGTTGGTTGATATGATTCTAGATAGATGGGTTACCAATCCGATTCTTCTTATGGAAGATTCTTTAGATTGAGAATGACCGAGTACCATTAGTACCTCCCTAGTTAAGAGAGAGTGTTGAAAAGTGTAACTAGGTTCAGTCTTCATAATGACATGTAATTGTGACATTTGTGAATGATTTAATGAAGAAAATAAAATTATTATTGTAAGCCTGGCTTCATGGGTTTCATGAGCAAGTGATTTTATTTTAGATGGCTCCCATTGAGAGCCTTAGGATTTATCATTCAGTCATAGAATTAATGTCATGTATGAAGAGCTCTTCGTGAGCATGTATATGAGTCAATAAAGGTTTCTAGAAGCCCTTCAATGACAAGCACTAGTTCCACTCTTCATGTCAACCTTAAAATGAATAAGGATCTCATGTCGCCTCACAATATAGAGGCATATCCCTTCATACACTCAAGTCGACTTATTTATGATGGACAACCACTATATATAGGCATCAAGTTACTTTACATTTCTTTAGTTCAGAAATTTGGATCATCCTCTGAATTCGGATGGGTAATAATAATATACAGTTCAAGTCTCTAGAAC
Source organism: Pinus taeda (assembly GCA_000404065.3). Classification (NCBI taxonomy): domain Eukaryota; kingdom Viridiplantae; phylum Streptophyta; class Pinopsida; order Pinales; family Pinaceae; genus Pinus; species Pinus taeda. The sequence continues at coordinate 17,951 of APFE031363622.1, forward strand.
AGAGACTAATTCAAACAGAAGGAGCAACGAGTAAAAATAATGATGGAATAGCGAAAAGGTCTAAGGGCTAGCTAGTAGCTACAAGTACAATGATTCAAATATCTCTATTTGAAGTTCGGATGAGGCTACAGTCATCAAAGTTCAGATCTCTGAATTCAGATGGACAGAGGCAAAATGAGGTTTGGATACATCTCTGTGTTTTTTGGATGGTAATGGCAAAATATCTCTGTAGAAACTACAGTATGATGTTATCTCATAATCAAGGGAATTTGGATCCCTCTGAGATTCTCATCACAGAGAAGGGAGAACAGTTCAGATAGGTCAACAACGAGTGATGAAGGGGCAGCGAAATTTTGGAGCTATTGTTCAGTGTTGTATCACTATGTTTCAGTGTTGTTGCAGAGGTCACATTTTGGTGACACTACATTGAAATGTCTCGGTGCCATCTTTAGTGCATCTACAGCTCGTTGAGGAGATGATCTCAATGTTAAGTAGGTCGACGAAGAAGAGGAATCAAGAAGAAGAAAAGAGCAAAGAACTAGTGTCTTGGTCTTGGAGTGCCTTACAGGTCAAGGGTCTTGGTCTTGGCATTTGTCAATTCGAATCTGTATAAGAAGAATTCGTGTGGGTTTTCCTCTCAAAGAGTGAAAGGTTTTGGCCCTGACTGATAGCCTACCTGCTGTGTCTCTTGTCTATTTTGTTCATGCATTGGTTATTGTTTGATGAAGAAGAACAATAGTAATCTAACATGAAGAAGATCCTAATCTAAACAAGTAAAAAGCATCCACAAGCAATCACTAATCGAAGACAAATCACTTAATGCTAATGCCCTAAACTTCTCAACACCCAACCCCTAAGGGGAAAGACGGGTCTAAGGTAGATCCTTCAACTAATAGGGGTCAATTGAATGATGATGAAATGAATGGGGACACAAGGGTCTCAAGGCCAAATGCCATCAGTACAAGGGTGGCAATGATAAGGAATGTTCACATATTGGACATAAAGATGTGAGAGGGAGCAATCGTGGATACATGAGTTACCCTGGCCTTCGTTTTTCCACCCTTCTTCATTTGTCTTTTCTTGATTTTTCTTTGTATTACTGCTCGGGGCTCCAAGAAATGAGCATGTTGTGTATGATGTAAACAGTTTTTACCCCCTTAAGGTGGGGCAGTTCATCGCCCGCCAAGGGTTGGGATGTACATGGGTTCTTTAATGATGTATGGGCAGTTATGGGGCCCTAAGAACCAGGGTGATAGCCATAATAAGGGGTAGAGCTCATGCCTGGATTTTGCTCACATGTTATATCAATGTCTCAGTGATCTTTTGCCCACCAGGGGTTGGGATGTACATGGGTTCTTTAATGATGTAGAGGCACTCATGGGGCCCTAAGAACCAGTGTGATGGCCATAATAAGGGATAGAACTCATGCTTGGCTTTTTCTCACATGTTATATCAATGTCCCAGCCATCTTTTGCATTTTAGATTATTTTTTTCTCTTGTTTCTCACTTGTGACCATGATATGCTTTTAACATTCTTTTTAGTTGCATCAACCTCTGAGGCAATATTTCCAAGCCTGACCCAAACATGTGGACAAGGGGAAGGGGTGTGTTAGTGCTTTGTGGACCCAGAGAGGGAAGATGATGAAATAGGACTTGTAATGTGTGGAGGGGAGTGAAAAATGTGTAATGGGAAAACAAGACCGCGCTACCAAAATCGGGGTTTCCCAAGTAGTGACCTTCCTAAAGCTATAGGCCAATAAGGGAGATCCCACGAGAAGACCCTAATTAAAACCCTTCTTTCAAGTCATCCAATAATCCATGCCCAAAATCCCAAATGAAAAACAAGCACAAGCACTTGATTGCACAATGAAAAACATACCTTTCAAGTTGAATTGACCACCTCCGAACATATGCTCTTGACAAATGGGCAAGGGGACATATGGGCGATTCAGGGAGCGCAGACCAAATGGCACAACACATCAACTACGTCGGTGGTTGTCAGGGATTGTTGGTTGTCGGTTGTCTAGGAGAAAATTTCTCCTATGGGATCATCCACTTTTGGTGGGTAACTAACCTTTTACATGTTCACCTAGTTATCATGCCTATTTTTAGTTGTACAGCTTCTCTTGGAGACTTTTGATGTAATCTCTTTTATATTTTTGGATGAGGGCAAGTTCTACTTGAGAGGCTTGTGTCCACATATTTTGACATGGTCAAACACAGATTGAGGAGGGATCTAACTACTCCATTTTTATATTATTTCTTTGACTTGTCATGGAGTTAGTTGGTAAATAATATTTTTTTTATTGTATGAGAGAAGAGACTCCCTCTAAAAAGAGTGTAAAGGTTATTGAGACTTTGGGGGGTTGTGGAGCTCTACCCTTGGACTTCATTTGTACATCATATGCTTGGATCCTTACGACAGACTAGAGGGATAGCATCTTTATTTGAAGCTTTATGATTGTAATGTTTTCATATGTTGTTTTTTATTGTAGGAAACCCTTGCATTATTTATTGGAATGCTTTGTAATGAACCACAATTTAATGTAAGAATTTAAAACTTCTTATTATTGTTGTTGTATGTAGTTGACACCTAATAAGCCTAGTTGTTATTAGCCACTGCCCTTGGACTTCATTGTACATCATATGCTTGGAGCCTTATGTTAGACTAGACATATAACATCTTTATTTGTGAAGCTTTATGATTGTAATGTTTCATTTGTTGATTTTGTTGGGTCTACATGATCAAGCATGGGGTTGATTGGAGCACTGAGAAATTCAAGGCAAGATTTGTAGCCAAGGATTTACCCCGGTGGCCAAATATTTGTCTCCCGGGACCATTATAGCCATTGCAACTTAGATGGAGTGGAAGATCCACCAAATGGACGTTAAAACAACATTCCTCAATGGGGTTGTTGAGGAGGAGATTTATATTGAGCAACCAAAGGGGTTTGAGAGATGTTATAGGGAGAATCATGTGTGCAGACTCAAGAGAGCCTTGTATGGGCTCAAACAGTTACCTTCAGGGATTGGGCTTCACTAAGAGTGAAGTGGACACCAACCTCTACTACATTGTTGTTAGAGGTGAGTTGCTCATTCTAGTGATATATGTGGACAATCTGATTTTGATAATCGTAAACAAGCTCGTATAAGAGTGCAAGATAAATCTTGCAAGCGAGTTTGAGATGAAGGATATGGGGCTAAGGCAATATTTCTTTGGATTGGAGGTTTGGCAAGGAGATGGGAATATCTTCTTGGGGCAAGGAAAACATGAAAGATTACAGGCCCATGACCATGCCTCTAGTCACAAACTGGAAGGTGGATACAACCAAATGAGAGTGAGTAGACTATGTTGCACTCAAATTGTCAAAATTCCAAGGAAGCAAAAGTACCTATTTTGTCAACAAGGATCAGATCACTTATCAGCAATCCGTAGAAGTCTATGTGTCATAGTCATCCTATTCTGCAAGTTATATATTGTAAATGATCTTAGTAAAACCATGAGTCCATGTAACAACCTAGATAAGCCTATAATTTGATGACAAATTCCATCTTAGGAGGTTTTTTAACCTCACTGATTACCTGTGTTTTTCGACATGGCTAATCAGAAGAGTTTTTTCCCTCCAGCGTAAACCCCCAAAGCTAAAGTGAAATTTATTGTCAAATTACTAGGTAGTCCTAGTGTTTTAGCCGAGTCTGATGTAAAAGTGGTTTGAGAATAATTTAAGCTAATTGGCTAAATTATTTTATTACAAATCATTTGGTTTACTAGATCATATTGAGTCGCAAATGGGTTATGTGTCTTGAGGGTCTACGACAGATGTGTATTCCTTAGTTATGTGTCTCGAGGGTCTAAGACGAATGTGTATTCCCTAATTATGTGTCTTGAGGGTCTAAGATGAATGTGTATTCCCTCTTTGAATTTTGTAAAAGAAAAACCATATGTATTAGAGGGTTGGAAAATAATTAATCCCCTCGTGTAAATTAATTAATTTTTCTGGCAAAATAAAATTAAAATCCTAAGCCAAAAAATTAATATAGAGTCAAAATTAAATTGTTCAAAAAAATAAATTCTCCAAATGGAAAAATCCGTGGGTCTTGAAAAAAATCATTTTTTACAAGTGCTCCACCAAGGGAATATTGTCTTTTTCAAGAAAATTTAGACCCTTGGACCTTGGTGGTTAAGTGAAAATCAAATTTTTGAATAAATTAGCTCTAAATAATTAATTTTGAACTAATTAAAAGGGAATTAAATGATAAATTCAAAAAAAATTCAAAAATAAGAAATCAAGGGCTAAGATTAAAAGATCTTGAAGTGTTTATGGCCAAGATTATTTTGACAAGGATCAAAAAAATAGCTGCTATTTTTCCATTTGGAGGAATTATCTAGAAATTAGAGAGTCATTTGAGTCTCTAGTCATCTTCATCTCTAGTTAAAATTGTTGTTGAAGCATTGTGTAAGCTATTGTCCCGTTGGGAACTATTTTTCTATCATAATAAAACACTTTGGAGTGCAATTCTATTAGAATAATCCTATTATCCCTTTTTAGTATTTAATGCTCATTCTTTTAGCTGTTGCTATTTTTTCTTTTTTAGCAATTTCTTTGATGAAACTGATTGATTCTATTTACTAAATAGAAACTTGATGTTTCTATTTACTGTAAATATCTTTGTATTATTATTGAGCTTTAGCTTGCTCATCATTCAATTAATTCATTGGAAATCCATATGCGTGTTTCGCACTGTTTTATGGTATCAGAGTTTGGTATTTTTTCTTCGAAATAATTTTTCAGCTGTGTTAAAAAAAAATTTCGAAGTTGCTCTCTAGTTTTTTAAATTTGCTGTAAAACCTCTCGACCGTGAGAACAGCATTCCATTTCTTGATTTCAAATCGGTTGATCTTTTTGGTGGAACTGCATTGGTCCAGAGCTCTGGGATCATACCTACAGGCTACAACTATTGTAGCCATCCGTCAACTGTTTTACAGAAGCTCCCCAGGGTTTGACGAAGCTCCAGCCAACCTGTTTATCTTAAAAAAAAGGGGGGGAATCTGCACCGTCCCTCAGCCTTCTGCTTCTCCCTATTTCTCGCACGCCTCTTTTAACAAGTCTGCGACTTGATTCCCGCTGCGTTTATTAAAGCTCGGCCGCCAAGTTTCCAAATATCCAGCCCCCAAGGGTTTCAAAATCTGCATACAAACGGAGGTTTCCATATCGATGCCATATTTAGAGGCGTTCCCGATCGTTTGATTGTGAGAAGGAAGCAGTTATTGTGTTATTTATCTTCTGAGATTGGCCTCTAATATTTAGCCCGAACTCCTTATGTGGGGTGCTCGTCTGGCCTTAAATCATTCGGTTTAGCCCGAACTTTGTAGGTTTGAACAAAAAATGTTTTAATCGGCGACGTATTTGGAGGTCATCAGGGTTCAATATTGGAGTTGTTCTGCATTCTTGAGAAATTCGCTTTTGCAGGGACGAATCTTCCGTTTTCTGAAGATTATTGTGGAGATTTCTGATCTGGTTCTTCGGGCGTGAAACGACAACGGCACTGACACTTTGACTGGAAGTCAATTTTTTTATATATCGTCCGCACTACACAGCAAACAGCCGAAAATACGACAAACAGCTGTTCACAACGTTCACATATTTTTTTTAGCTGGTTTGATCGCGTCATTTCCACGGTGCTGCTGTGCAGTCGTTTGCCATTGACCATTCATTGGCCATTCAGCCATTTGTTCACAATTCATATTGGTGGCTCGAATTCTAGCTGCTTTGATTTCCTAGTCAACCCACACTCAACACATTTTTACGCCACAATCAGTCCACTTCAGCAGTCTATTCGGCATCTTCTGGTCCTTCTGTTAAGCAGCATTGTACCTGTTCCGATGTTAAGCGAAGATTTTGTTCCGTGGACAGCTTGTGGGTTATTCCGGTGTATTTCGAATTCAAAACCGAAATTCTAATTCCGGTGCATCGTTTTCCGAAACTCGATTTTTTTTTTTGAATCAGTTTTTTGTTTCTAGCACCTATCAAATTTTGTCTGGATCAGCCTTGCGGAAACGTGCAGATGGCCTCGCTCACCAATCTGATGTTAGAAGGAAATCAACGCTTTAATGGCAGCAATTATAACATCTGGAAACAAAGAATGTTGACCATCTTTGTATACAGGCGTCTTGATCAGCTCATTTTGGGCAAAGAACTTCGTCCCGGTACAGCTGGTACCGATCAAGATAAGTTTGATGATCGAAATCGAGAGGTTGTTATGCTTCTCAAGCTCTCTATGGCTAATGATCAGTTACCCCAGATTCCTTCTGGCAAGACAGCTGCCGAGATCTGGCAACAGTTGAAAGAACTACACGAGACATCTGACAAGAGCAGAGCTTTCTTTCTCAAAAATCAATTGTTCTCCATCATGATGGACGAACATATGTCTTTACAAGAACATCTCAACAAGATTAAAGACATTCGAGATCAGCTCGAAGCCATTGGTTGGACCATGGAGGAAGAAGATATGGTAGTCATCACTCTGAAAAGTCTACCAAAATCTTATGAGCACTTCATAGAAACACTCAACATTACCGCCACTAATGTTGATCTGAAGTTTCCAGAGTTATGCACCAAACTCATGCAGCAGGATCGTTGGAAACAACAGTTTGGTAGTGGTGCAGCATCACCCTCCTCAGAAAATGCTTTTGCTGCCAAATATCAGTTCTCTCAGTCCTTTCAGCAGAAAGGTTCTTCTCAACCTTTTGATCCTGCTAGGAAGAAAAATGTGCAGTGTAATTACTGTCACAAGTTCGGCCACATGAAAAAAGATTGCCAACAAAGGATTGCTTCTGAACGGAAGAAACAGGGAGGGCTCCATCAGACAGCAAATGTTGCAGAACATTCCGAGCAGACAGATTCTGCCTTTTATGCCTTTATGGCTAAAAGGTCTTCAGATCATGTTCCGTCTTCTGCCTGGTACATTGACTCTGGTGCATCACGCCATTTCTCTCACAGGCATGACTGGTTTATTGACTTCTCACTTTTCAGTGAATCCGTGGTATTGGCGGAGGTGAAAAGTACACAGTAGTTGGCAGAGGTACAGTTCAGATCCAGTCTAGTGGGCGCACACTCATCTTCCTGAATGTGTACTATGTTCCTAGTATGGAAATTAATCTGTTGTCTGTCAGCCAGATTATGAGGAACTCTCCTCAGCTTGATGTAGTGTTCAGTGCGCACGAGTGCTCCATTATTGATAGGGAGACTAGTCTTACAGTTGTTGTTGGCCTAGAGGATCATGATCTATACAGGCTTCTTGACACCAGTGACTCTCCAGAAGTGGCTCTAGCAGCGCGTGTCTCTCCCATCAGCACTCTGTGGCATCAGCGATATGGGCATCTAAACATGCAGTATCTCTCTCAGCTCTCTCGGTAGGGACTTGTGTCAGGGTTACCTGATATTCAGACTCAGCAGTTGGGCGTATGCGGCGCCTGTCAAGCTCGAAAGCAACATCGGTCTTCATTCAAGGATGGAGAATCTTGGCGCGCATCTAAGGTACTCCAGTTAATTCATGCTGATATTTGTGGTCCTATGAATACATCTTCTATCACTGCTTGCAAATATTTTTTGCTTATTGTAGATGAT